>VYZW01054896.1:0-38202 GCA_013401315.1 Balaeniceps rex
TGCCCCGCCGGGACCCCGCCGTCGGGCGGGAGGGTGGGGATGGGCTTGGGTTTGGGAATAAGTTTGGGGATGAGGATGGGGCTTGTGCGTGGGCTCGGGGATGGAGACGGGGTTGTGCGTGGGTTTGGGGATGGAGCTGCGGTTTGTGCCTGTGTGTGGGGATCGCGCTTCTGCAGAGGTTTGGGGATGGAGACGGGGTTGTGCATTACTTTGAGCGTGGTTTTGGGGACGTGGTTGCACACGGAGATGGAGCTTGCACGTTGGTCTGAGCGCGGGGTTGTGCCTGGGGTGGGGTTGTGCGTGGTCGTGCGTGGGGATGGGGCTTGTGCCTGCGTTAGGGAATGGGGTTGTGCATTGGTTTGAGCACGGGATGGTTGCGTGGGATGGAGATGGGGTAGAGCATGGGGATGCAGATGGAGCTTAACGGGGTAGGGGCTGTGCATCAGTCGTTCAGCGGGAATGGAGCTGTGCATGAGTTTGAGCATGGGAATGGGGATGAGGACAGGGCTGGGAATGGGGCTGTGCGTGGGCATGGGTTTGGGGTCACGATGAGGGTACAAAGGGGTTGTGCCTGGAGCTGGGGAAAAGTGTTGCCGATGGAGATAAGTATGGGGCTGTGCATGAGCATGGAGCCGGGGATGGCGATGCAGTCGGGATCGAGGATGGCTCTCGGGGCTGGGGATGCTGCTGGGAACGGGCTGCAAGGTGCAGCCCAGCCGGGACGGGGCGGGCAGGGGTGCGGGCGGTTGTCGGGACCTCCCGCCACCTGATGCGCTGCCCGGCAGCGGGGGCTGGGGCGTGCGGCGCAGTTTGGGGGCAGCTTCTCCGCGCAGCATCCCCGGGACCGAGAAGGAGAAGCCCCGCCAAGAGCCTTTGTAGCCCGAANCCGTCGCGGTGCCCCGTGGGGGGCGGCTCAGCCCCGGGCTGCCGCGGCGCTCCGAAGCCTGTTGAGCTCGGCATCGCCGTCCCTTTCTCCCTCTTCCCCCTCTTTTGCCCCCTTCATACCGGCGGATCTAATGATAATGATCAAATAAACACATATATGCACTTAACGGTATATATTTTTACATATATATGATACGTATATATACATTGCGCCCTGCCGGCGAAGTTCGCTCGGCTGGGAAAAAAAATAAAATCCCGATCGAATAAAATGAAAAGACAAACTGAAAAGCAGCCCCAGCCTCCCCCCGTGCCTGTCGCCGGTTGCCCCGGGGTGGGACAGCGGCGACCGGCGGTGCGGAGCCCCCCACAACCCCCTAAACCCCATCCCCAAACCCTTACAACCCAACAGGGGCCGTATCCTGCCGGCAGCCTTTGCAGGGAGATTTTTGTTGACAGCTGGTGGGGAAACAGCGGGGGAGCGAGGCGGGACGGGGGGAGGATGCTCCGGTGAGAGGGTGGGCAGTGCCCGGCTTGGGAGAGCAGGGGGAAAACTGCGCACAGGTCCTGGAAAGTTTCAGCGCAAAACGAAACCAGATGAACTGTTCAAAGGGATCTCCGTATCTGCTCCTCGCCGGGATTTTAGATCTGCTTTTAAAATAATAATAGTAATAATAATGATAATAATGATGATGATGATAGTAATAATGATAGCAAATGACGGGGAGAAGGGTCTGTCCCACCCGGAGGGCGGTGGAGGCTGCGGCCCGGCCGCGCTGCCCGCGGGCGGGGGCTGTGGTGTGGGGACGTCGGGCAGGGGGGACTCGGGCACAGCAGCAGTGTTTGTAGCATGCCCAGGTCGGGTTTCTTCTGAGAGAGCGGGAAAATAAACAAACACCTCTCCCAGAACTCATTCATCTCTTCTCCCCAACCCCACCTCCTTTGTTTTTTTTTTTGTTTTTTTTTCTTTTTTTTAAATTCACATCGAGTATATTTAATCGGTGCCAGAAACTGCGCGAGTCTGTGTTTGGGCTTTGGATCCACAAAAAATAGTGACAAATTCAAGCTGGGCTCACTTTCAGCTTCCGTGAGGAGTGCGTCTATCAGACACGCCGAGGCACTGCGTCTGCGTCCCTGAACGCGTGTGCCTGCGCCTGCCTGCCAGGGAAAACGAGATTTTTCACAGCATTTCACTTGGCATGGCCAGGGCTGGAGGGGGACGGGGACGGGGGACGGACACACGACGACACTTAGGGCAGAAGAAGTCGGTGACTGGGGATGGGACTGTGCCGCGCAGGTTCGGCTGCGGCTTTCCACGGCGAAACGGCGATGCAGGATAGAGGTGCAGCTGGGGGCACTGAAACGCCCGGGAGGAGGCAGAGAAGCCACCTCGGGACGCGGGGATGAGTGCTTATGAGAAGCTGCTTGTTTGAATTGATTCCTCCCTCCCTCTCCGCCTTCTCCTCCCCGTTTTTTTTAAGTTTTTGTTTTGGTGCCTCCGGCCAGGGTGACGCTCCGGGGCGCAGGGCGCGCAGGCTGTGTCCCCGCCGGGATGCTCAGCGAGCCTTGCTACGAGGCGATCATCTCCCCCGGTAGCTCCGCGTCCCTTGTGCCTCTGTAACGAGAGCTTGGCTTCAGCTTCCTAGGTTTTAATATTTTTTTTCTTTTTTTTTTATTTTTTGTTTTCTCTCTTCCAGATGCCTCCCCGTCCTCCCCCGAGCAGCGATACCTCTTTGACATCTCCAGCCTGCCTGAGGCGGAGGAGGTGACGGGCGCGGAGCTGCGGGTCCTGCGCGCCCTCCCCGAAAACCGGAGCTTGGCCCTGTCCCCCGAAGGCACCTTCCACCACCTCCTCCTCTCCACCTGCCCAAGCCGGGACGGCGAGGAGCCCCGGCTGCTGGACTCCAGGGCTGCAGACATTTTGGATGCGGGCTCCTCCAGATGGGAGGTGTTTGATGTCTGGGAAGCCCTGCGGGATCGGAGGGAGAGATCTCCCCCGGACAAGCTGCTGTGCTTCCTGCTGAGGATCGTCTCGGATCAGTCGGGGCAGCTCCTGCCCCCCCGGCAGCTGGGGTTCAGCAAGCCCCGGCCGCAGCCCCACGAGCGAGCCCTGCTCGTAGCCTTCTCCCGCACCCAGAGGAAGGAAAACCTCTTCAAGGAGATCCGGGATAAGATCAAGGCCCTGGGCAGCCCCCCTTTCCTGGAGCCCCCTGATCCCGGCCAGGAGGTGTACCCCAAGCGGAGGAAGAGACGGACCACCATTGCCACCCGGTCTGGGGGCAGAGGCCACGGGAAGAAGGCGAAGACCCGCTGCAGCAGGAAGCCCCTGCATGTGAACTTCAAGGAGCTGGGCTGGGACGACTGGATAATCGCCCCCCTGGATTACGAGGCATACCACTGCGAGGGGGTCTGCGACTTCCCCCTGCGCTCCCACCTGGAGCCCACCAACCACGCCATCATCCAGACCCTGATGAACTCCATGGACCCGGAGTCCACCCCCCCCAGCTGCTGCGTGCCCTCCAAGCTCAGCCCCATCAGCATCCTCTACATAGACTCCGGGAACAATGTGGTTTACAAGCAGTACGAGGACATGGTCGTGGAGACGTGTGGCTGCAGGTAGCAATTTCTGCAGCTCTCCCCCTCCCCACNTCAGAGCAGGTGTCCCTGTCTTCCTGGGGCCACCCTGGGCATGAGCCTGGGAGGGATGGGGGATAAGCCCCCCAAGATAAGTGAGGCTGTATGTTGCCCTCCCCCTCCCCCAGCCCTCTCAAAGAATGAGCGACCCCCACCACCCATGCCAGGTTTTCTGGGGCTCAGCCAGGGGTGATGCGCTGCAGCAGGATGCCTGGCTCCCCGCTCGGAGCTGCCCCCACCTCCGTGCCTTGCCTGCTCCCCCCTGGGCAGGGGGGAACACAGCCCGGCAGAGCCCCCAGGCGATGCCCACTCAGCCTCTGAGCTCTGCCTGATCTGCTTGGTTTGCCCAAGCCGAGCTGACACCTTCTTCCCCAAAGGTTTTGGAAAATGTCTGGCCAAAATTGTCTCGGTGGGAGGGCGACCTGGGGGGGATGGAGTGGTGGCTGCAGTGCAGAGGGATGGGGCCAGCATCACCCTCCGGCTGCAGCAGTGGGGTGGAGGGGAGGTGGGAACACTCTTTTCTTTGAGTTAAAGGAATTTTTCTGGCTGCCTTCAAATTGCTGCCCTGGGTTTTCCAGGGGGAAAATAAGGGATCCCCAGGGGAAGACAGGGGGTGGAGAACCTGTGGCCATGGGAGGTTGAAATCATTTGGTCCATGCCTGTTTGCAGTGCAGAGAGATTTGTGAGTCTGCTGTCAGGAACAGGAAAGATGGTCCCTATAACTGGAGGCTAAAGAGACAGTCAGGTCTGAAGTAGACCTCATGCTCTCGTTGGAGATGGGAACAGCCCTGCAAGGTGTTAGCTGGGGATGCCCTGGTGCTGCGCGGTCTGAAGTGCTGACACAGGCACTGCCACCCTTTGCTCATGTCCTGCAGGAGGTACAAGCCGGTGGGTCCCCTCCCTTTCCTGCACAAACCCCCATTTCCAGTGCATACTGGGCACCCGGTGTTGAGCCCGTGAGTCACACAGCTGTCCCCAGTGTGTCTGGAGAGAGGCAAAAGTCCTGAGTTCCCCAGGGAAGAGCCATTTCGCTCGGGTTCTTCTTTTTCCAAATAATCTCTATAAAAGTGCTAAGCTCCACGCTACCTTCCTTTGGCACTGATTTCCCAGCGAGCTCCATCCCCGGAGTGCCTGCCTCTCCCCACTCCTTTAAGGGAGCCCGGATCTGCCGGGAAGGGATGCAAAGAGCTGAATGCCACCCTCAGAGACTGCTATGTAAAGCGGGGCGCTTTGATCCATGCTGAAAGGGCTACAGGATTTTAGTAACTCAGGAGCTGAGTATAAATTATGCCTTTAAATCAGAGAAGCCTTGGATCCATGGCAAGGCGTGTTTTGGACGCTGGGAAGCGTCTCTGCTGCACCTCAGTGGCATTTGGTACCGAACTTCGGCTTCATGGCTGGATTGGCTTAGACCAGAGATGTATTTGCACAGATTTTGCTTTTGATGGCTTGTTTTTTACTGGTGGTCAAGGTGTTGGTGTGTAAAGATCAGTGCTTATTAGCAATGGTAGTTTGCTTTTGGGGGAGATGAATCCTTGCTGGAAAACGTGGGTTTTTTTCTATATGAAGCCAGTCATCCTCCATTGCAGGTGTGTTTTCATAGGGGTCTCTGAGCTGAGCCAAGGCAGAGAGGGGGTCACCTCAAAGAGCTCTACCGAGATCCAAACAATTTCAAAGGTCAGGAAAGCCTCGGTGAGGGTCCAACAGCCCCCTTCCCGCAAGAAAATAGTACATCAGCAGGGATTAAACCATGCATATCAATAACTAAACCCCCCCAGCCTCCCTCCATCCTCGCCCCACTGAGGTCTGCTCTGCATCCTCAGGCTGCGGCCGGCGGCAGCTTGGAGGGTGAAGCGGTACCCATAAGTCTCATGTAACCCCCTTGATACCCGTGGAGCTCCTCTGGCTTTACATCTGTGTATCCGAGAGGAAAATCCATCTCCCTACCTCAGCGTGAATGTAAATACGTATTAAGTGCGATGTGCCCTTACCCGGGGTTCTGAGATGGAGGTTAGCAGGGGAGAGGAAGGAGCCAGTCCATGCCGGTGGGTTTTCTCACTGTTGGCATTTGCAGGGATGAGGTGCAGCAAGCGGGTGAGGAGGAGTCTGCAGGAGGGCTCACAGCTTTCCTCTGACCTCGGCTTTAGCACAGACAAAGGCGGGAGCAGGCGGTTGAGGGAAGGTTGGCACGAGCAGCGCCAGAGCAGCTTGCTCTGGAAACACCGCGTCATTTGTAAAGTTACCAAGCTCTCGAAGTACCTAATTTTTCAATCGCTGTTGGTTGCTTGATAGATTTTCTCACTGCTGAGACAATTTTTTTAACGTTTTCGTTTCTTTTACCCCCTCCCTTTCCTCCAAATATTTGTGGTGGAGGTTCGTGGGCAGTTCAAATCCAGGCAAGATATATATAGCTCCTGGCAGCCCCCGCTGGCTGGTGGCTCTTGTGAGCCTCATCCGAGCGGGTGGCCTGAGACCTGCTCTTGCCAGCACCGTGTCCGAGGGGGTGCCTATGCAGTGACCCCCAGTTCTTGTGGCTCTTGTTCAGCCACAGCTGCCAGGAGCGGACAGACAGACAGACATTACTGACCTCAGGTCTGGAGGTGGCTGACAGAGAGCAGAGTCTCCTGATGCTTTACCCTGACCCCAGTGCTGGGGTGCTGTGCGCTGCTGGGGCGCTGCCCTGATCTCCACAATGGCTTTGCTGGCCCTGGCAAGAAAAGCTGTGGCTCAGTTGCTGCAGTTTCCTAGCCTGGATCACTACAATAAATGAAGATAGGGAGGATTTGGGGAGAGCACAGAGGCCGCTGCTGGCAGCGATGCCGTCTGTGGTTTTGCCCATATGGGAACCAGTCCTGGCTCTCCCGGCTGCAGGTGCCTCCTCCCTAAACAGTCAGAAAGCGAGGGTGTGCATACACCGAGGAGCCCCTTGGCCGCCCTTGCCATGCTCACCCAGCATGGGAGAGCAAACTTCAGCCCCCCAGGGTGAGCCCAGCACAGCCCCTTGCCGGCAGTGTGGCCCTTTGCGTTCATACCCATGTCAGCCACTCTTCTAAGAGAGTATTTGTTCCTTTTCTGGGCAAACAACCTCAGAGGACAACAGGAGGGCAAAGGATGACATTAGAGCCTCTTTCCCCTTGCCCCGGTGAAAGATCTGTAAAGCGGACAGGGGAGGGCAGCTCCCTGCCTGGGGCTGCTCGGGGGGCATGTGTATGAGCAGGGCAAGGCTGGAGGGGAGCGGGGCTGGGGCTCTCGGTGGGTAACTGTGCTGCTGCTGCTGCCCTGGGCAAGCGTGTCAGCCTCAGCACTCGGCAGTCACATTGCTCCCTGCTCCCGGAGGAGGATTTCCAAAGCAAAAGCCACCAGTCCTCCCTTATGAGGGTGGACTCGCATCCCCACGTGCTGGCAGCAAGGGCTGCCTCTCCCTCCCCATGCAGATTCAGAGATTGTACGCAAACAGTGGGATCAGGCTCAGGATGCAGTCATCAGAGCTGCTGCAAACGGAGGCACTGAGCCCCCGGTGGGGTGCGAAAGCCTTTCCTGGGCAAGGACGTTCCCACGGCCAAGATGCTGCAGCCCTGCTGTGTTGGGGAGCAATGTGGGGATGCGTCTGCAAAGGGCACAGAGGAGTAAATCCTGTCTTTGGAGGCAGATAAGCAGGGCATCGGCTGCAGGACGGCGGTAGCCCAGCCCAGCCCAGCACCCCAGCCCCAGAGCTGGTCCTCCGCAGAGCATCACCCTCTAACGCCATAGAAATGGTCCAGGAAAAATGTATTTCTGATCAGTTGCCTCTTGTCTGAGCTGATTTTTGGACATGTGTAAACATTATAAATAGGGGACTAGAGGTCGAACATGGACAAATGTGAATTCAGTAGACTCAGAGTGATTTTAATGGATAATTATAGGTTCTCAATCTGCAGTATTTATACAACCTTTCCAGTTAAAAAAACTCAGTTTTCATGCAGAGTATATTCTGGAGGATTTGTTTGGCCTTCAGCACCATTTTTATCTGCAGGATATAATTACAGTGAAGCTAGAAATATTAAGCATTTGGAAAGGACTATGTATCTATGCTTAACTGGCTCCCTCCCCTCTTACATGGGAACGTAACTGTGCAGGGGCAGGGAAACTCGCAGGGCGGTCTCATTTGACTTGAAAGCGCTGGGGCTGCAATTTGGGGAAGCACACACGATCTGGACAGGACAGGCGTGTGTGCCTTGCCTTGGGCTCCTTGAGGTCTGTAAAACTAAAGCCTGTGCTTAAGCCACTGCCTGCACTGCGTCCTGACGCGCCCTGTCCCGTCGAGTCCCATAGCAGGGACAGTCAGAAGCAAAATGGCTTTATGCTCTGTTTAACTGCCTGATGACCAGGGTGCTTCTGGCCTAGAAATAATTCCCAAGAAACACAGGTTTTTTCATTTTGCCCTTTTTATTTTTTTAAGGAATAATTGTTTTTTAATTCTCCCAAAATAAGGGGACCGTCTAACATCGCCCCCCCCCCCTTTTTTTTTTTTTATTTCATACTTCAAATTCAATGGCAGAAGTGAAATGAGTATGCTCTGGCAGGGAGAAGGATGTTCGTATGGAAAAGGGCTTGCTTCAGGCTCGCAGCAGCTTTGCCCTGGCATAGCTACGTTGATCCCAGCAGCCTTACTTCTGGTCAGCACTGGCAGACGGAGCCATGTCCTCTTTGGCTGTTTGCTGATGCTTGGCGTACCCGTAAGGAAACGACTGGAAAGGCACCGCTTCCGATAAAAAGCAAACCCCAAGCCTTGAGCCTTCTGCTCAAGTCTGAGCGCCAGAGACTTCTGTGTCTATTTACACCATATGGATTTTAACTCACGTCTTGGTTACGCAGCTCTCGCTACTGTAGAAAACTGGGTAGGTCTGCAGTGATTTATCGGTCACACTCCCACTGCAAAACAAGCAGCTCCTTTTACTGTTGGCAGTTTTAGGTCCTTATCCCACAAACCTGAAAGTGTGTGTTTAGGGAGAGTCACCTGTGCTGGCCCCCACGTAACAGCAGGCACGTGCACTGCTGTTTGCAGCGCTGACTCTTGCAGGGAGGGGATGAGAGAGGCTGGGGCATCACTTAGGATGCCCTGGGGATGTGAGTCCCACGGGGCTACAGCTGGACAAACAGAGCAGAGCATCTTGGGGCCCTGATGGGACCTTCGGCTTTGCTCTCCCGACTGAACAGGAGTTTTGCTGTGAGCTTCGGCTTGATGCACTTGTCTGCGATAGCAGTGTCTACAGTTATTCACATCAAAAAACACATGACATATGTTGATGTGACAGATATGTCATAAATACCAATCCACCGACCAGCTCATGCTCATGTTGGAATGAACCTGGTGGGAAACGTCATGTTTTCCTGCCGAGCATGTAGCAAGTCCTGAAGTAAAACATGCCTTCTCTTTTGTCTGCATTGGGGCAGCACAGCCATGTGTCAGGGAGAAAAAACCTGCATGGGGCAAAGGCAGTGAGAGTCTGGGTATTGCACAGGGGTTGTCACCCGAAACAGGGCTGTGCCATTGGATTTGAAAGATGGTCAGACCAAAGGGCTATCACATGGACCTTGGTTGGGCAGTTCCACCACATTGCTTGCTGAGTCCCCTGTCCTGGGTGAAACCGGAGTTGCGGCGTGTATTTTTCACTCTTCACATCACCCTCTGGGGAGGTGAGTGGGCAGGAAAACCCACGCGGGCAAAACCAAGCTCTGGTCTTTGAGAGTGGCGTGATTCTTCTTTTAAGTCACCATGACCAGCAGATGGAGAGACCATGTCTGTCCCACTGGCATCAGAGCAGCTTCCCTGGCATCAGGGATCCCTTTACGGCTACGTGGGGTCCAAATGGGGACGCTGGGTGGCAGGAGCAGAGTGTAGTGGTGTGCTCACCGCCGGGAGCGTGTCCTCCGTGAAAGCACGTTGGGGAGAGGCATTGGGGAGTAACTGTCCCATGGATGGGGTGTTGCTGGTGGTCAGGAGCCTGTGACCTTGCGTGGTGAGGGGACAGTTTTTCTGCCTTTCCTGTCTTTGAATTAATGGCTGGTAAAAGAGCAAGATGTTCCACCAGGGTGGTGTATGTGATGCCTTGGATTTTGTCATAAGCTGTTTTATGTCTTCCATGGTAAAACCAGCTGCGTTCAGTCTTTTAAGGCTGTTTATTCCTAGCACAGCATGTTGCGAGGTAGATAGAGGTCAAAGATGTCTCTGAAAATCAATTATGCCCTAGCAGCGAGCGTTCTGGACCTTTGAAAAATGACCAAAATTTGGAACTCCTGCTGGTGTAACCCACTGACCAAGGACCCCTCCCTACATCTCGAAGGATGTTTTGCAGCCTTGCACCTCAAGGCATGTGTAGCCCATGCAGCTGCTTTTTCCTTTTGCTGGCACCGGTGTCCAAGCAGCCCCCTGAATTTACTGTGTTGGAGAGGAGCCCGATTTACGTGGTGGTGGGAAGGAGCACACCGTCGGGCTGGCTGATGCACTGTGTTTAACTTTTGGCTGAGCGGACTAGGGTAGGAAGCATTGGGCAGCAGTGTTTTCATGGAGATGGGTATTGAAAAATCTTAAACTGAAGGTGATCCGTTCCCAGAAATGGCTGGAAATGAAACCCCGCCATTTTTCAGTGGCTTTTCATCAGGTGTTGCTCTTCATTTTTCTGTCATCACCACTTATTCGTTCATTCGTACATTTTGTGAGCTCATTTGTCTGCTTTGGTACTTGTGCTCCTACGTTGGGTTTTCAGGATGGGGAGTGTGGAGACTTGCTGTGGTGTTTGGTGGGCAGGGGGAGAGGGAGGAAGGAAAGGCTGAGTCTCAGCAGCAGGAGGCCGGGGCGCAGCCTGTGCCCTTGAGCAAGGGACAGTGAGGGGATGGGTCTGGCAGGGTTGAAGCCGGTGGGAGGAGAGGACCTGCACACGATGGGTCACGTGCTCAAGTTCTTTTCTGATGGCAGGTGGGAGTGTTTGGCTCTCCCTTCCCCTCTACTTTGCCGCGGTGTCAACCTAAGCTGGTGCCACCCAGGTCTCCACCATCAGAGGAATGAGACCCAGAGGCTGGGTCAAGCCTGGCCTCCGCAGAAGCTGTGGCATTGGCTTTGGTCCCAGTTTTTGGGGAGATGGTAGCATTCCCCACAGTGTTTCATTCATTTCCTCCATCCTGCCTTGGCTAAGAGGGAGGAGGGGAGCAGGAGGGAAAAAAGAGGCAAAGTTTGGGGCTCCCTTGCTCCAGGGAGCCGTGTGCCAGCTGTGTGCTGGGAACTGCCGAGCGCCAAGGGGCTCACAGGAGCTCAGCCGTCAGCAGCAGAGCATGAAATAACATCTGCAGGCTAGGAAAAGGGATGGTCGCACATGGAGGGGCTGGGCTTTAGTCCTCGAAGAGGTGCCAGTTTAGTGGTCATGTAGGCGGTGATCGGCTGGGGATGGGGCATTTTGCAGAGGGGCAGCTCGTCCCCTCCTTGGCCAGGGAGGGGGGGTGATCACTCTGCTTACATTCATCCCATGTGCTGTGAGTAATTAACCTTTTAAATAGCGACGAAAAAGAAGGGTCTGAGTTTCTGAGGTGCTGAGCATCCAGGGATCCCACGTGCTTCAGTCGAAGCCACGTTTGTGCAGTGCCTTTGCAAATCAAGCTCTTACAACCTGAAGAATATTTAGGGGCTTTGCCCACCTGGAGTCACCAGCTCCGTCTTGCACTGTGGCTCTTCACTGGAAAAGCTGGTGGAGATGCTGCTCACAAGAACTGAACACATGTCTGCGCAGGAAAGACCTGCTCCGCTCTTGGTGCTCCCTGCTTTAGATGCAGGCAGGAGCAACGTCAGCCCTGCTTGTTGATCCAGTTTGCTAAGTCACTACGTATCCCATCACCGCGTGCTCTTTTTCTGAAGTCAAGTCAAAAGTATCTGGAGCTCCTTTGACAAAATGAGCCTCTCTGCTGGTCAGTCGTGGTTTTATTTATATGTTCTTTTCTTTGATTAGAAAGGAAAATATCAAAAAATGAAAAAGGACTCGCGTTTCCAATAGCCGTATCTCTAGTAGCTATAATTTTTGAAGCAATACTCGTATCCCTGTGTGTGCCTCTAAACTATCCATGTATTTGTTCAGCTTTTTCAGGTCTGAGTGTGTGAAATATCTCTAAAGAAGATAGCTCTGTAAGTGATGGTGTAAATGCATTGTTTGTATGTATTCTAAAGTTTAAATAGATTGTACATATGGGATTGTAAATGAACTGTAAACAGCAATCTATATTTTCTTGAATATATTATATAGCAGTATATATTTGTTAAATAAGTATTCTTGTATACTCTTCAATAACCTTTTTAATATTTTGTACAGATAAGTTTATTAAATATTTTATTGATAAATAGATCTCTGCAAGATTTTTTTTCTTTTGAAGACTTGTGCCTGTGTTGCAAAACCAGATGGCTCATTTCAGAGCAGCCTTCATAAATCACCTTTACTTCCTGGGCTACCTAAGATGTTAAAACCAAAAATGAAAAAGCCATTCATTTTAAACTGCCTTCCTTGGCAACCTCAAGTATTTTCCAAGAAAAAAAGTCGCAGAACAGTGAGTGTTTGCGATGGATTTATCATCAAAATGTAAATCCCATTTCTTCCCTGTGTTTCTGAATACAGTTCACCTGCCTTGACTAGTAGCTACCCAGCTCCAGCCAGCCAAACAGGATTCTCTCCATTGACTTGAATAGAAAGGTTTAGAGGCTCAGAAACATTGAATTGAGGGGGTAGATGTGAGAGCTGGAAGAATATCCCCTGCTCACATCATGCTTGTGACCACACAAAGCTGGCCTGATGGGTTTGACTTGAGCACAGGACTCTGCCCCTGCAGGTGCCCCGCTCCCTGTGGTCCCCACAGGCACCAAGTCTTCTGGAGGGGTGAGGGAGGAACCTGATTGGGTTAGGTCTGGTGAAAACATTCCCTTAGGAAATGAGGAAGAAATTAGGAATTTCAAAAACTGGGAAATGAAAAAATACCTCGAAAAATGTAGCAGAGAGTTCTTTTCCCCCAAATCAGGTCTGGTAGTTTCATTCCTGTTAGGTGTCACTGGTACACATGATAACATTGCCCAGTACTTGAGAGGTTAGGCTGCTTATTACCTAAGCAAATGTTAAAGATTACTTTTAATTGAACATTGGTTTTTATTATTTTGTTCTTCTCTCTTTCAAAGTTGGTTTTTTTTTTTAGTGGCTTAATAAAGCACCCTTGGACATTAAATCCTTTTGCATTTCTAGTAGGTGACCTTTAAAAGTTATGGGACATCCAGAAAGCAGGGAATCTGTACGGTTAGCTTAATCCATCACATGCGATTAATGTCATGCACATTCAGGAATGGGCTGTTAAACAGCTATACGACCTTTTTCTCATCTGCTTTCACTAGGACATTAATGGTGGCAAACCCAGAAGTTTCAGGGAGAGTGAGTTGCTTTAGCACATGCTCCTGCAATGGACATCACCAACGTGCCTTGGCAACACTGAGTGAAGGTAACAGGTTTACGGCTGCCTCCACTACATCCCTAACACATACAATACTGTGAACATGCAGGTGTGGAGTAAGGCACATTTGGAAGCATGGAAGAAGTCTTCAAGGCATCAGGTATGCGTTTCAGTCATAGCAGAGCAACCTCAGTTTTCAAGACCCAGGAGAAACGCATGGAGAACTGACACGAGAGGTTTGCCTGAAAGACTTAAAAATTAATTTTTACAAGACTTGTATTTTCTAGGCTGTCCCTTCATCTTAAGCATACCCATAAACACATGGCTTGGCTGGCGTGAGGCATGGTGATTTCTATTCCCAGTGGCACATGGAGTGACAGACCAAGCACGAGCCACCTTTTAGGCAGCATCTTGCATCCTCACATGCTCATTTACGGTCATGTTGACTGAGGGGGGTCTTTTGGCACAAGTCTCCGGCTAGGCACGTGGAGGGACACAGGATGGCATTTGCCCCCATGCCCCCCCTGCCGACTCTCTGTGCAGTTTTACAGGAAAGTAGTATCTTAACAAGTTATTTTCAGCAAAACATTGAAGAGTGAGAGCAAATGGTTATTCACAGGAATCCCATCATGTCTTCACTGAAATCAATGGGAGTGGTAGGTTTGGGTTCAGTGGAGACAGGTTTTTAGTCTATAGTACTAGCACAGCACTTCAGACTACTCATGTGATTTACAACATAAACTAGTTAATCCTCATATACATTCTGAAAGCCAAGAATTGTCGTGGCCAGTTTGTATTTGAGAGAAATCAGAGGCACAGCAAAGACAGGTGAGATGCCCAAGGTCACACACTGATACAATGGAAGAAAATGCAGAGCATTGCTAAAACGGGACATGGTCTGACTTGGGCACCTAGTGACTTAACCCTAAAGCAAATGCCTAAGTCCCTTATGTAGTAAAAAAATTAGTTGGTGCCTGCCAGGACCTCCAGAGGGAGATCTGGTACCCCTACATTTAAAAATCTAAGCTAGACCAGACAGAGAATTTAGACATCTACTCTGGGAGTACTGCTTTATGAATTGGGGGCAAGTTAGTTGAGCCAGCTCGACCTTGCTTGGAGAGCCAGTTTTCCTCTTTAGCACCCAATCCAAAATCCAGTGAAATTAGCTTCAGTGTCTATATTAACTTCAGTAGGTTTTGGAACAGGCTCTAGCATCTGCTTGAGACTTCCTGAAGCCTCACATGTACCATCCCACACAGTTGTCTGTAATGCAGACCAGTTCACAAGATGCTTGGGGAGATCACTGGGACATGTGTTTGCTGTGAGGCTGAACTGCAGTCCCGAAGTATTCTAGTACGAGAATTTCATCTTATTTTCAATAACTGATATTAAGCAGGAATGTTTTCAGTACTATGAAAACTTAAATCCTCATTATCACAAAGTTCTATTTCCATAGGAATCCAGCTGCGCTGGACTGTCCTGTTTTGGTGCAAACTAGTAGGCATACAAGGATAAAAGGAAACTCCCGTCTTGCGCGTGATATTTTTGTACTGAAGTTCTTTGTTCATGTCATGTCACCTCTGTTGCCCTAGTCTCAGTCAGTCAACCACTTGGGTCTCCCTAAGCCTGTGTGCAATCCTATTGACTTTACTGAGGCTGTACTGGGGCTGTAGTGGGAGTTATACACTCCAGTTCACTCTGGATGCTTAAAATCCTGTTTGTTTTTTTTTTTTGTTGGTGGGTGGGTGAAAACACAGGTTCCTTCCTAGTAAACACCGATGAGTTGCAGTACCCCCTGCATGATGAGAGCAGATGATGTTAACACTTGAAAACATTTATATTCTATAAATGGTATTCCTGGTTATAACAAGTTAGATTGGAACAACTGGATCCTTATCAAATTTTAAGGGTTCCTGTTAGGGAAAAGGAGTAGCTGAGTCCTGACACTGGGAGAGCCTGTTTTTCCCAATTCAAAGCCATCTCATCTTCACACACAAGGATTTCTCTTAATATATGAAGCACAGTGTGTTTTAGAGCTTGGGGGCTTTAAGGTGAGTTTGCTGAAGATGTTCATAAACTGGGAGAGTGGGGGGCACCCCCCGCTGCCTCTTTCATTGTGAATTGCTTCAAATAGGATGGCAAAAAAATCTCCTTCGAGTGTCTGACTGGCAAACACGGCAGCCAGATACAGAGCGAGTCCGATGTTTTAGACAACGTTCTGCATTTCATTAGTTGCTGCAAACTACTTTCCACCACACAACTACTTCTTGCAAGCACGTTCCTGCAATAGGTGGAATGGAAAAACCTAGTCCATTTACTATCAGCTTAAGCACTTGAAAACAACCTTTAATTAAACCTCTCCCTGCCTGTCCCATCTGAGCATGCCTCTTAGCCTGTTTCATAACTTCTGCATGATGCTACTGAGAGCCACGATCGCTTCTGGCAGCTGGCTTGTACTGTTACTGCTGTATCTGCTGCTTGTACTCAAACCCCACCAGCTGTTCCAGAAATATATGCTGTTTTAATAGTTTCTGGTCACTCACAAACGCTCTCTGGATTCTTATTTTGTAAATGTGCCAGGAAAGAGAACATTTGCTTGCAAGTAAAGAGCCTCAGAAACTTATTGTAGTTGGGAGTCTGAGTGTGACCTGTGACACAGAGTAAAACAAGTCTCTTGGGTCTAGTAAGTTTATCCAAACCCAGTAATAGTTCGAGCAACTTTATTAATGATAACATTGAACATCTTGTTTACAGTCTTTGCTGGCAATTAGCTAGACCAAAGAAGGACGGGGAGTGGATTGCACGTATAAACCCATTTTCTGTAAAATAAATACATAAATGACCTCAACTGCAGAGAAGAGATTATCTGTTGTGGCTCATGTATGCAATCTGTCTCCTGTGAGTCAAGAAACTGGTGTTTAGCTTGGAGTCCAACTCCAAATTCTTCACCGTAAACACTGGGCAAGCACTCATCAAGCTTCCTGAAGGGACAAACCTCACTAATCCACACACTCTATAGCTCATTCAAAGCAGCAAACACGGAGCTGGAGGGAGCAGGGGGAAACACTGATTGATTATTATTTTGGAGTGGCTCTGGATAAAAATGCCTAAGTGAGTCAGGTGCCTACCACCCACCGGTTTTCTCTGCACTTAGCAGATGTCTACATCACATGTGAAATTTGGGGTTTGGCAAGTATTTTTGTAAATTTGCATGCATGAAGCAATGAAGAAGGTGAACTAAGACTAAACAAGCTATCAAAATAAAGAATCAAGTTACATTTTACCATAAATGTCTTTATTTTTGTTATTGGAGTTGTGTACTTTTTCATAAAAGTATCGATCTAGCAAAACACTTGAACATGAGTCAAAGTCATCGAAGCTAGCAGGATTACTTGTGTGGTGAGAATTAAGCACAAATGTGAATGACAGAGATTAGGTGCTACTGCATACAGTCAACTCATTTGCAATGGGTTTCCCAAGAATTCTAAAATAGTCTAAAATAGGCAAGACCACACTGTGTTTTCATGGTAAGTTGGCACATTTGGACCATAAGCACTTTTTGACACTCTGCCTGGGGTCATGGTGAACACCATGGGCTTCAGAGGAGCTGGATTCTCATCTTGTGAGATCTGCTCCTCTTAGGAAATACATCTGTGAAAACTAGACCCGTGCTTTTTTGCAATGAATAGAGTAGCAAATTTTCAGATCTTAGCCTTACAGTAACAGCTTCTAGGAGGAAGGTAGCAATTGAATCAATATGGTTTTGATAATCTTCGAGAAAATTCATTTAAGAAAATCGTAAGGCATTATCCTGCAGTAGATCTGGTCATCACTGACCAGATCTAATCTCAGTTTAGGTCTTAATGCAGTCAGTAGGATTTATTATAATGCGTTAACATTTGTATAAAAGGCATACACAAGTCAAGTACAAGTATTGCTAAATTAATTCCTCATACAAAGTATACGAATAATGCACTGTAAACAACTGCTTCTCATAGGTGCTTCAGTTTCCAGGCTTTAATAGTTGCTTGTCATCTTTGGTTAATGCAAGATTTTTTCTGTCCTCAGGAGGTCCACTACAACAGCTGAACTTTTACAAACGGAGTCCTTCCTCGATTACCTGATTCCATATACTTTGAAGAACAAATGTTTTGTTCAACCAGATCACTGTGTAAACCAAAACAACCAAGTGAACTGTATTTTTTATGTTGCTAACATACAAACGTGCATATGTGTGTGTATATATACGTGTACATATATGTACCTCCACGTATGTGAACACATATCCCCCTCACTCTGCCCCAGGGAGCACCTAGGCCAACAGACGCATTTAGCATCTGCCATAAGGCCATCCAACAGGAATGCATGCCAACATCTGGGGGCCGTTTAAACACACACAGACACGTACAACTATGGATTTCTAAAGTGAGCACAAGAATTGTTTAGATCCTGACTGAATATGGCCCTGTAGAAAAAAGGAAAGTCCCATGACTTGCCAATAAACAGAATCAGTTGCACGGGCACAGTCCCTTCGCTTTGAATGTATCTGGTTCCTCCCCATGCTGCTGCAGCTGTGGTCTCAACATTTCCACCTCAAGCATCAGTATCTGTTTCATTATGTGGCAGTGTAATCTGAAAATCCACTGGCTAGTCTCAAAAGCTAAACCAGTTTCTGATTCAAAGAAGGTCACTTAAATCCGCTGTCTGTCTGCAGGTTTGAAAACTAGTCCAAAATATCCAGAAACTGAATTCTATTACAAATTGCTCTAAATATTAGTGAAAGATTCAAGGGGGATTTAGAGAAAAGTGGAAGCTGTGTATATAATTGTGTAAGAAAAGTAAGGAACTAATCAGTCTTTCTGCATCACAGAGAACGTTCTCCAGTACCATTCTCACTAGTATCACATTAAAACTGTTAATAAATCATGTAAGTTAGATACCCAATGCATCATCTAAATTCATCTGTTTGCAAGGGCAGGACTTCCCTTAACTATATTCTGTAGTGTTTTGTTTATTTATAAATGTCTCTGTGAACTCCACAGGGAGACTATTTCACAGGTTCATGGCTAGAAAGCTTTTCCTGATTACACTTGGCTCTGTTCCCCTTACTTACATATTTTCATTTCTAGCTATCGCCTGTAACCCCTTCTGTTATCACAACTGGTAGGATGTTTTTTTCTAGTTTTTTGCTAATCTGTAAAGGAGAGGGATGAACAAATGTGAGGAACAGTGTACTTGTCAGCAACGTGCTATAGCAAGGATCTGGTTCTCAATAGTAACATTTCATGCCATTTCATGGGTGCAACCATGGCAAAGTAATAGCCATTTTCTCACAGTGGACTTATCTAATTTGTGGCTTGGCAGAAAATTTCATACTTCAGTCCTTAGAGCAAAGAATTGAAATTTAGGCATGCATCAAGACTGGTTTAATTCTTTAAAGCTGCTGAGCAAGCACTGTTCTCATGGACTTCATTAGGAGAGCTAGGCCACCTATAAGTAGCTATATACAGGTTCTGCAATCCGTTTTAACCTTTTAATACTGGCACTTTTGATCAGCATCCTTTACCTTCTCTACAGTCAATCAAAAAATGAAACACTTGGCCATGTTCCAGACAAGAGCTCCATATGTATTCCCTTGCTGAGCAGCCACAGTTACCTTATGGTATTTTTAATACCCTGTGGAGTCCTAAACCCCTTCCGAGACTTGGAGAAACTGCACACCTCATCTACACATCTCCCTTGCACTCATCATGAACTCAGCCTGACCTCTGATTGACCACCAACCCCATCTGACCTGGAGAAGACAACATTAGGGTTGTCCTGGGGCCTTGGGCTGTTCTGGCTGTCATGCACCAGGGTTACATGGACGGATGAAACACGCGGAGAAGGCCAGGTCTTTCACAGCATACCAGGATCCATCCACAAGGGGATTTTTATCCATACAGAGTAGCCTGGTATGTATTTCTAAAGCAGGCCAGCTCGGCTGCCCCAAACCCATCCCTGACAGTTCTCCAGCAGGCGAATGAGGTTGTAGTAACTCATGTACACTTGTAGCCAGTGAATCTAGTATCAGTGTTGTCTAGAGTGCTAGCAGACAATAAATCTTTCTCCCTTTGCCAAGTCTTGCAGAGTCCTGAAGACACAGCATAAAGGTACATCACCACTGAATCAATAAAACTATACTTTGGACCAGCCAGTCTCTCTTTAACTTTCTCTAAAACATCTCAATAGAAAACAAGCCATAATCTATAATAAACAGAAAAAAATAGGACAGACTCTCTCACAAAAAATTACACGTTCACAAAATAATTACACCATTTTCTTGTTAGTCACTGAATCTGTGTTTATAATTTGTTCAGATCATCCTGTAACCAGTCTGTAATCATGGCAGCCATCTCCTTGCTGGCATCTAGCACAAAGGCGTGGCGGAGCCCTTTCTCACAAAGTCGAATGTCCCCGTCTGGAAAATCCATTTTGATCTCATCGTAGTACTGCTGTGGACACCAGCTGTCTCCAGTTCCATAGTAAAAAATCAGCTAGAAATCAAAGCATACCAAATCATTAATTTGAAAAGTTACTGATGGAGCAACCAATATCCAAACAAAGAACACTGAATTATTTGGAAATAAGTGATGCTTCATGACCCAAGATGTACTGTGAGGAATAGCAAATTGATAGTCCTTGGTTGTTTCCAAGTCTGCAATTATGATGAAGCCAATTAAATGCTCTGTGACTCAGTTTCCTAATCTGTAAAACTGTGGAACACAATACAGGCTTTACTCTGAAAACAGAGATCTGCCAATGAAAGTCTGGCTGTCTTAAGAAATTTGTTATTATGGATCAAAACATCTAGTTGTCCATGGAGTCCACCCCAACCAGTGTTTTCCCTAGCTATTAGCTGTTTTCTACGTTAGCTTTCTAGCTATTTAATGAAACAGCAAAATTACCAGTAAACTTGATGTCATGTCCCAGCTGAAGGGGCTAACCATTATGGCTTTCACAGAATCATAGAATCATTTGGTTGGAAAAGAGCTTTAAGATCATCGAGTCCAACCATACCTGTCCACTACTAAACCATGTCCCTCAGCACCTCGTCTACCTGTCTTTTAAATACCTCCAGGGATGGGGACTCAATCACTCCCCTGGGCAGCCTGTTCCAATACTTGACAACCCTTTCCGTGAAGAAGTTTTTCCTAATATCTAACCTAAACCTCCCCTGGCGCAACTTGAGGCCATTTCCTCTCGTCCTATCACTTGCTACTTGGGAGAAGAGACCAACACCCACCTCGCTACAACCTCCTTTCAGGTAGTTGTAGAGAGCGATAAGGTCTCCCCTGAGCCTCCTCTTTTCCAGGCTAAACAACCCCAGTTCCCTCAGCAGCTCCTCACAGGACTTGTGCTCCAGACCCTTCACCAGCTTCGTTGCCCTTCTCTGGACACACNTTCTGGATATAAGCGAAGAGAAAGTAGGTTACTCCACATCTGTGAGTAGCTCAGTCTTACTGGCATCTGTTAGATGTGATCTCAAACCACCTACTTGGTTGGGGCCTTAGGTGGAGGAGCACCTATTTTTCTTAACCTCGGTGTTGGATGTAAACTAGAGGTGATTCACTCAGTCATGTTAGAATAACAGCAATTACGGTCATTCTCAGAAGCAAAACTTTTTTTGCTTGGAGAATTTCAGAATCATAGAATCATAGAATAGTTTGGGTTGGAAGGGACCTTTTAAAGATAGTCCAACCCCCCTGCAGTGAGCAGGGACATCTTCAACTAGATCAGGTTGCTCAGAGCCCCGTCCAACCTGACCTTGAATGTTTCCAGGGATGGGGCACCTACCACCTCTCTGGGCAACCTGTTCCAGTGTTTCACCACCCTCATTGTAAAAAAAATTTCTTCCTTACATCTAGTCTAAATCTACCATCTTTTAGTTTAAAACCATTGCCCCTTGTCCTATCACAACAGGCCCTGCTAAAAAGTCTGTCCCCATCTTCCTATAAGCCCCTGTTAAGTACTTAAAGGCCGCAATAAGGTCTCTCCGGAGCCTTCTCTTCTCCAGGCTGAACAACCCCAACTATCTTATCTTTGTGAAGTGCTGCCCGTGTAAAGCACAGGCACCTCCCAGAGATCAATGAGCAATTTTCTTTTAGGTTGTAATGGGAACTAAAATTTCACCAAAGTCCATTTTGTTTTGATCTTGCCCTAATAACCTTGTTCAATGACATATATGAAGCAGGTGCTACAGTGCCCACCTAAACACAAAAGTCATAAATTCCAGGCAAATATATTCAATGAAGTGTCTTTTTCCTCTGTTAGAAACACTGAATGTCACTCTTTCCCATGTCAGCATTTCCCCCCATTTTCATCTCAACTTTGCATGCTATAGCTATGTTTTTCAATTGCTATGAAGTATTTGAAGGGAGAGTGCTTGTCTGGGAGAGAGTAAAAACCTATGGATTTAAATCTATACAGGAACAAGATTAATGACGAGGATTCTTTATAGTAAAATGTTTGAATGCAGGTACCAGAAGGATGTTGATTGCTCAACATATCACACACACAGCTTGGCCCAATTCCATTACTCTCATTTGTTTCATATTTCATTTCTGTACTTCAGTGAATAATTGAGCAATGCTAACATAAATTAGGGGACAAGAAGTTTTCCTTTCATCACAAAAATCTTCAATTCTATCATTTTTGTAGCCATGTGGAATATAAATAAATGCACCCACTGGGGCAGAGGTGGGCTAAGAGCCCAGACTGGATTTCACAAAATGTTACAAATTTTTGTCTAACTTGCTTTTCTCTTGTTGAAGCGCACCCAAATCTTGGACATTACTCACTATTGGCTGTATCCAAAATATAGTATCTCAGTTGCACAGACACAAATCCAAGTTACACTTCTATGTATATGTAAAACATAGAACATAAGCCATCCCATGTTAACAAACATTATTGGTTTCCTTTGTCACTCACTAATTGATGGAAACGAGGTGTGTCATTTGCTTTAGCAGAAAATTTCTTTTGATCTTGCCTTCAATTCATAAATCACAGGATGTCACACCAGCAAAAATTCTACAAAAAAGCCAAGGTAAAATGGCCAGCTGCATTCAGGCCTTTTGGAAGCCAAACATCTGACCGAATTATGTTTAACCCTGGGCTCTGTTACCAACAGATACAAAAATAAAAGATTATGAAACTGAGAAAAAAAGAAATGGAGTAACTGCAGTTTAATGGATTAGTCCTTGAAATTATTAGCTATTTTGATAGGCTAGTCGTAGAGTCTCATCACATGATCATTTAGAAAAAGATGAAAAGTCATTTACACTTACAAAGGTGGATATAATACTTGGCTTAGTCTGCATGAACTGCGAAATGGGCTGTTCTCCAGGTGGGGTTGTAAACTTGAGCAGTCACAGATTTGGAAATGCCTAAACAAAAGATTTATGTGCATTCTTAGCTTGCCTCTGGTATATTTGTATTACGGTTTAGTCTTTCATTGCACGATCCAAAGGATCCTTGACTCATTCAATCCACTGACAGGATGACGTTCAGCTGATGAGCTGCTATTTGATAGCATTTTTCGTTTTAAATTCTGTGTGTGGTCTGACGATTTATTTACTACATATTTCATAGTTTACAGACAGAATTTATTTTCTTATGTGCATTCCTCTTGCACACACCACTACAGGATTTGCAGGCTCACATTTATTAATTCAGTTTTGCAACACCTTAGTGGCCATTTTTATCTCCATTTTGCAGACAGGTAGCACAGAAATCAATGTCAAACTACATACATTAATCTGAAAGTATACATACTTTTCAGTGTGTGTAGCATTACACAGTATTAACTATGCTCAAAGGATAGCATTCCTGGACTTCATTTGCGGGTGCTCGGAAACACTGTCTGTCTGTCTGTAAAACAGATTTCAAGGTCTTAAATGAGATACTCAGAAAAGTGAGGACAAACTGTGACCATCTATGAAAAATACTAATGACTTCACCAACAGCCCATTCTTGGATGTGAAGTTTAGGTGCCTTTACCATGAAGCTATCTGTTTTTACGTCATGTAGTTCCCCGTTTCTTTCAATGGGCATTTTACCTCTTCTGCCACAAATGAGGTAGGAGTTTTGCATCCTGCTGTCTCCTTCATTACGCAGCTCTTTCGGTTAATGAAAGAAGAAAAAGGAAAAGTGACATTTTAATGAAAGACCACATCTTAATGCATACATAAAAGGTGTCTGAATTAAGATCGGTGCTCCCTAACTTTGAAATGCTTGGTAATGCAGTATCAAGTGGTTTTAGCAGAGCTTGTGATGCAGTCTGCTAGACTTCAAGGAGGTAAACCAAAAAACAGGTATTTTACATGTGGCACCTACATGTATTGGCAACAGTGTTAGCACCTCTAGACCTGCTGCTTTAAGCCTCTGTCCCTTAAGCTAATGGTGTAATTGAAAGAAGTAGCACTGTCAGCTTCTGGCCAGAGGAACATGGGACAGCTTCCTGCTGGGTGTCACATTGGGGGTGTCCAGCACAGAAATTAGTGATTTAGTTTGGATCTGTTGTGTGTTTTTGAAGAAAATGTCATGTTTGTCCAGATTTACCATGCTTTGGTTCATGTCATGGAATAGTCTCGGAGTGTATGAACTTTCAACTGAAACTAAGGCACAGATGCTCTTCAGGATCACACTTAGTGAGCTCCAGTCACTAATGGACATTCAGTCCGTGGGACCAGACAACTGTTGGCTAAAGTAATAATCCTCTGAGATGCCTACATTGGGAACATCAGGTCCTCACCACTTGCTATTTATCTCTACAAATTCCCTTCTATTGTGCTGCTTCTGTTTTTAAGGCAAACATAGCCAAAAGCACCTGCTGAGAACAGGAACAATAAGATTTTGGAAATTTAGGTTCCGTTCCAAGCAGAAAAGGGCAGAATATTTACTAACTACTGGCCTTGCTGTCCAGTCATTTGTCCAGTCTTTCCAAGTCTTTTCTTCTGTCTTGTCCCTTTCTGGTCTCAGGACTGCTCTATCCACCTTTGGCTCGTTGTTTCAGCTCTATTCTCCTATCTTACCTCCTTAGTCATTTCCAGTTTCCACTACTTCTGCTTCTTATTCTAGTCCCACATTCTTGCCCTGCCAAGTCCAAATTTTAGTCTTCTGGTTTCTCCATCCCATTCTGAGTCTCAATTCTGCTGCTTTTTCCCCCCAGCAATTCTCCACTTTTCCATCAGTCTAGAACCTCTGTTCCCAGCCCTACTCCTCAAATATCTCTCAAACTATCAGTTGTTCCTAGTGTCAGGGTTGGGTTCAGTTCAGCATAAAAACATCTAAATACAGGTAACTGTATTGCGGTGTTTACATGTGTAGCAGGCATCCAAATTCCCACCACACAGTCAGGAAAGATATATTCAATAAAGCCATCGGTGCTTAGAAAGCTATTCAGCTGAAACAGCAGGTATCTACTGCAAGGTGGGTGAAGCTGCACTTCAGGTTCCACTAAGAACTCAGCTGCCTAAGTGTAGGTACCTACTGTCGTTTCAGATGCTCTAGACATCTGAGGCATCTGCATGAGACTGGCAGATACGACAGATTTTATAGGAGACCCACAACTTTCTGGCAAAACAGCTGGAGGCCAGATGGGGATATTCCACAGTGCCCAAAATTAAAGCAAATGTCCATGTATAAGGGCCAAATTCCACCTTGACTTCTTCAATAGATTTCTATTGACTCTAATGGGGTCATCTGCACCTCTAATGCCTACTGCACCTGTAAATTCCTGCAAGTAAACTCATAAAGCATGATTCAGGTGCCCACACATAAGTATCTGGTAATGTTAGGTTAACAGTTGGACTCAATGATCTTCAGGGTCTTCTCCAACCTATATGATTCTATGATCTCATGCAACTTAAGATTGATATGCTAGCAGATCCTGTTGTTGGCTGCTACAGGCAGCTCATGTGTCTCATATGCAAGTCTTGCTTGGGTAGCTCAAATCCACTACCTCATATAGCACCAGAAGCCTACGTTCGGCCAAGCAAATGGAGCCTTTGGTTCTTCTTGCCTCCTCCTCCTCCTCCTCTCTGTCTATCCCTCACTCACTAGTTCCCTCTATACTAGCTCAGCATGTATCTCCTCTGCACTGGAAAGAATAGATTTCTTCTCCAAGCCAAGAATTTTTACCATGAGAAAACAATGCATTTTCCCCTGAGCCTTATTTGTAGACATTGTAGAACCCTTTGGACCGAAATAAAAAATAACCAGTCAAGGTAGGATAGACACATGTGCCATATATGCAATTAAAGTTTGGATACATTATAGCCAACTAACTAAGAACAGTTTTATAACAGGAAGATTTGGGGAACTTTATTTGATGCTGTAGTTATTTTGTCTGCTTATTTCGTGTGCAGATGTTGGTGTGCGCATTCTGTGTGTCTATGTGCGCATGGCTGCAAATCCAAAACTTTAACATACATGTTTCTTAATTAGAAACTGCCAACAGAATTCAGAATTGTTTTCAAAATGCCTCCCTATTAATGGATTATGCAATAAAATCCAAAAGCAGGATTGCAATTAAGGTGTAACTTTTCAGTGATCCAGATGGTGGCACAGGGCCTACGAAACCTGACAGATACATGACTGTCATTTGTGGCATTGAGGGTCTCTCTTTGAATGACAAAATGTCTGTGCTCTTTGCCTACGCCACACACAGCCACAAAATACACAGATGTTAGGATGTTACCTATTTTCCTAATATATTAAGACAGATTCATTTTAGACGTATTTAAACAAAAGTTTCCAGAATCCAAATGTTCTCGTCTTCATTTTCACATCAGGAGCTTTGCTATTGCAGCACACAGGCAGGCATAATTAACGAACCATGTGTAACCAGAGGCACATGGGATCTTCATTAATGGTAGGAAACACTGGCGTGCACTATATGGTTTGCATGGATCTGTAAAGTATATATTTTCCTGTGGACTGTGCATGGCCGTAAAGACATGCTGAGTCAGCACAACCACTGTACCAGCAATGGAAAACTGCTGCCAACCTAAGCATTCAAAAATGGTGAGTCAGGCCCCCAAAATAATGAGACTAGCTTAAAAATAAACAGATTTACAAAACAATAAATAGAAGGTTCTTTCTATTTTTCTTCTGGGCTTAAGCTTTTCAATATTTGCATTTTTTCACTTTTCTGCCATGAGGTGAGAGGATTATTTTTTATTCTTTTGCAATATTGAATGCTGAGAACTCCCAGGTATTCCTGACTCAGAAGGGAAACGGCAGCTACCACTGGACATGACAAAGACTTTACATGATTCCCGATGCAATACCCTGCTTGTTATGAGTGACTAAAATATGTCCTCTTTCAGGATCTGGCGATGAGGGCAGAGTAAAGGGGATGTGGGTTATCTTTGCCAGCCATTTCAATACTGTATTTGAAATAGTTACGCAATTTCTAAGTTTTAAATAGTTTTAAAATAACAGCAATGTTCTCGTAAGCTGTTTTACCATTTAAGTGCTCAGAAGTATTTTCAGCCTTAGCTTCTGTAAAATAAAACACGAGTCAGAACAGGGCTCTGTCAGCCTAGTACCCTGTAATATGGTATGTGTACTCAGACACTGCACAACGATGGCAGCTGCTAAGTAAACATCAGAAGAATCTGAGATTCGTATCAACAGGATGTTTACATTTTAAAGAGTTTCTAAGAAAATAATAAAGATTTCCTGCAGTTGACTCCATTGGCACTTGTTTTAGTATGTATGACAGTTCATAGAAGTATAAATTACAGAGCTATTTCTTTAATGCTTCTTCTGTGGCTGTCATAGGTCAACACTGAAAAACAAATCCAAAAAGTTAAAAAATATTAATTGAGTTTCCTCTATCTCTCTGGAATTTGGTACATGTTATAACAACTTTAGGATCTTATTACATCGGCAGGCACCACTCCAGCTGATGGCAAAGAGTGAAGGACTGATCTCTGTGGAGATAAACTAGCGGCACATGTGCAATGGCAAGCAAGACCGTACCCGTGTCCTTGCTGAAATCCTTGTCTTCAATACATTAACTTTTTATCAGTATTACTCCCACATGCATTCACTGGATGAGACAGCAGCTCTTCTCTGGGTGACATCTCTCAACGGTAACCAGCAACTAGTTTATTTGCTCTTGAATGAAAACTAGTTTAAAAGGCATTAGCCCAGAATTAATTTTAGTTTCAATCAAGGATTATAGAAAATGACTTAGCTTCTCTGGAATTATGAAAGTGTTTCCACCTTATCCTGCCAAAAGAATAGTATAAACGACATGGGAACAGACTTGTTTGGGACACACTTTTTTTTGGACTTGCTTCAGTCGTACTTTGGCTTTACTAATCAGTTTCTGGGAAGAATTCAAAGAGTTGGTGTTGCCCTAGGAAGCCCTAAATGCTTTGGGATCTGGTTCTCCGAGACACCATCTCTCTCTCCCCTCATGATCTGCCGCGGTTGAGGTCAGCCAGTTTGATGGCAAGGTCTTTGGAACTTGCTTCTCAGCTTGTTTTACCAGAATTGGGATTTCTCAACTTTCCAAGGGCAGTGTGAAGCCAAACTTTTTCTGCTGGACCATTTTGAGAGGAGGCAGTTGACAATCTGGGGTACACAATGCTATTTTTAAATACTAACCTGTAGGGGTTGTAGTAAAGGTGTAATGGGTAGTTCAAGTATTTGTGGTGATTTTATTTAACATAAGGAACGTGGCCAGTTTTGTTAAACCAACATAAATAATAAAAACAAATTCCCTGCCTGGAAAGGGAGTGGAGAAACATTTTACTTTGAGAGAAAATAAGATGCAAAACCTGAGACACAGCCCGGCGGAGTGGCTACTTTGCACATGATTCAAGATGTGTTACTCCTCTCCCCAGTGTCAGGTACAGTGTTCTACCAAACAGGCAGGGAGCAGGTTCCCTGTTTTCAAGCCTTTGTCAGTGTTAACCGGAAATTCGGTAAATCAAGAAAGGGGAAAGGGTTTCTCTCTAACTTTGCTGCAGTTTGTTAGCAATGCTACAGGCAGCTCTGCACGTAGACCCAAGAGATCAAGTGAGGCCACTTCTACTTCCACTTTCTCCCAGACAACAAAGGGTCAAACTCAATGCAAAGCAAAAATGTGCTTTTAAAAAGGATGCGCCAACAAACCAGGGCGATTAACTTATTTATACTATCTATGTTACTTTTAAGGACTTAAAAGCATTTTGAGGGTATATATTTAGAAGTGTCAGGAACATGAATATTTCAAAAGTCAAGTCTGTATAAATAGCAAAATAAAAACAAACAGACCTGAAACCACTATTTAAGCAATACTATTACTGGGCCAGATTCTTCCAACCATATTTGCTGCAAACAATATTTCCCTCTGAATATCAGCCTGACACTCTCTACATTCAGTGGGACTTTATCTAAGGTGAATCAGTCAGATCTCTCTTGCAACAGTGGGGTCAGCATCTGGCCGTAAATGGCAATTTTGTTCACTATCGTGCAATGAGCTCTGTGGCAGATGGAGCGAAGGTAAACAATTAAGAGGTAGTAAGGGTTGGACGGTAACTTCTTAAGTATTCTGCAGAAGGCTGGGGAAACATTGCTGTCTTTGCTCACTGTGTGTAGCACACACTTTATACCCATCCCAAAAATCCTGGAAATTCATGTCATCGCTTCTTTATTAGAATACCACACAGCATGAACGATGGCAACAGGAGCTCAGTTATAGAAAAAGTGAAACATCACAGATAAGTATATTGTGGTCCATTGGACTTTTTGAATGCTCACTGGGATCCTTTTCCACCGAGGAGAGAAACTGCTGATCCCTGATTAGGCATTCTGGGTGTTTCAAAGAGAAGGTTGTTTTTGTGGTTAAATGACACAGGCACCAAAATCCCCAAGCACATCTGCAACTTCCCTACCTTCAACTCTGCACCTCCAGGGAGTGCAGGCCAAAAAGGATGTGAGACCAGCCAAAAAAGAGGTGTTCTTGGCTCGAGAGAGCACTTTGCACCTATTCAGAAAGAGTGTTTGGAAGGTTTTTCACAAATGTAGGCAAGCAACTCACTCAGGCTGTGGGCAGGCAAAGTATTTGTAGTATTCTTTTAACCACTTACCTTCAGATCATGCTCCTCTCACTGGGAATAATTACTAAAATCCTGTGGATGTCTACAGAGGCTCAAACAAAAAACACTGGGCAACATCAAAACAGCTGCTTCAGGGGTCAAAATAATTCTTGGTTGCTCAGTTTTAAAAGTTTTCTCTAGCAAAGACAATTTTTCAAAAGAAAAACCTAGCACTTTTCTGCAGAAAAGAAATACTTAATTTTCGCAATTTTTACTCTAAATCTCTGCTTAACACTGTTTAGTTGATAAGTCTTGGAGAACATATTTTCTGTGGTATTGGTGTGACATAAACTTGTATTACTTTAAATTCTAAGTACACCATTGAAATAATCAGGAAGTGGTAAACATATACTTCATTCATTTAACTTTTTCAAAACTGAATTTCTTCCCTACCTAACCATCTATATATGGGTGGTAATAAGCCACCCTCAATACAGACTTCCTCAATGTGAGTGAAAATAGGTTCATGTGCAATAAACTTCCAGTTTATACTTTTTCCCATTTGATTAAAAATGATTCTTCTCAGAAAACAGATTTCTTTTCATCTTTGTATCTCTGCTTCAGATGTTTCCTGTCTTTTTCCTTACACAATCAATGTATCTGCTACACCAGACTTACTGGCAAAACTAAACTCAAGAAGCATATAAACCTTTTTTGGTTTAACATGCTAACCAACAGAATCATGATTTTCAGTTGCTGGAGGGGATGATTTATGGTCTTAAGAAATTATGAACCACTACAGAAAGTTCACTGCCAAACTGATTCAAGACTTCCTGAAGTCTGTGGGAGCTCTCCTATTGATTTAGATGGGCTCTGGAGCAGATTCTACACGTAAAAATAGGACTACTTTGTCTTACACATGAAGTAATGAACAAAATATATCTCATAAAATCTGAGGGGTGATTTTTTTCTAAGCAAAATTTCCTCTGTAAGCACCCTGGTTTTACCCTTTAATGGAGTATCTTCTTGGTTACAACAGGGTTATAAGTTTACTTGACAGAAAAAGAGTCAATAAGGCTGAGTCTTAAAATAAAGCAATGAATGTGGCATGATGCAGACTTAAAAAGTACCACAGAGAGCCTCTATATGGAGATATCACTGTTGATCACAGGCACGCTGGTGAATGCCCAACACAACCATTTTCCCTTTCCTTTTAAAATTTTCATTCTATTTGTAATAGCTCCATGATGTTCAATGCTGATCCATCTTTTAAGAATATGGAATTACACCCACTTCCTTTTGTGCAAGAATTACAATAAACTTCCTCTAGTACAGTAGTAGCTTTGCCTCCAGTTTCTGTTAGGAAAGGGAGTTGGTGTTATTACAGTGAAAGAACTCAGCTGGCTTAGACACAACCAGCTAATGATAATTAACCATCAAAGCTGAGCAAATCTCATATCTGTATCCCCTACCTTACTTTTTTGGATTTTGTGATTCATTGCAACTCCCTGTGTCATTGCAATAAGAAGCCTACATTCATGTGCTGCTTGATCCAGACAAATAGCTTTTAGAGCCAATATTTTAAATGCTCTAACGTGTATTTTTTTTTAGAAGACAGGTCTCCATCCTCCTCATACAGTTCCACTGCTATTTAATGTGCATAACTTCTGTCTTTAGAAGATTGTAAGTGAAATACCCCACTCAATTATCCAAACAATATTCCAGCTCCCATTCTTTCAACATAAATCTGAGGAATTAGCATTGTTAGACTAAGAATCTGGGGTCTGGAGATAAAATTTCTCCTGGTCCCTAACTAGTAATAATTATAGTTAAACCTGCGCATGGAAAGATTGGAATAATTTAGTGTCTCTTCTTCTTTCTTCTTCAGATCACAGAATACAAATCAGATCCAGAAAAAACTTTTCTATTCCACAGCAGCTGGCAAAGTCAGGTGTTAAGATTGGCTTTTAGCATATGATCACAGTGACTACTAAACAGTATAAATTTTTTGAAGTGACAGCTTGCCAGTTCTATAGCAACTTGGACTATAGTTCCTGTTTTCATAAACTTCCAACCTTTATAAGTTAAGCCCATTTTTATTGTCAATACACTTCAAATTTAACATAATGCCAACTCAAAAATTTTTCCTTAATTCTTACATTCCCAGAAATTACTAGAAGATGAAAAAAGAGAAGCAGTTAGCTTCATTTTTAGACCTGCTTTTTCTTTAGTTTGCCAACTGCTTGTAAGCTCGCTTCAGCTTTTTGTTTTCTTGAGTATGTTTGCCACTTTAAAAGTATGAGGACATAGAAGAATCAATAAAAGAAAGTTAACACAGGTTTAAAAAAGCTCCTGCCTGCCAAGGCCAAGCTTAGATTGACAGAGTCAACAAAAGCACAGATGAAGCAGACTAGGACACCTGCAAACTCTTACTGTTGGCTATGGGCCTTCATTCAGCACAAGAAATAAGCATTTTTGTAATGTGAAGCATCTGAGTAGACCACCTGAAGTCACTGGAGCTGCAGCTGATTGTCACCACTATCGTCCTCATCCAACGAAGCTTTTATGCTTAACTTCAAGCATGTGCGCTTGTGATTAAAATTTCCAAAAGCACCCTGAAGTCCTGATTCTGCAAACTCTTCACATTTGTACCCTGCCTAACACAGTAACCTGCAGAGTCTTATCCTCAGTTTCAGGGCACTAACAGGTCTCACCAGCCTCACCTGGGACCCTGACCCCCACTCCCTGCACATGGGTCTACAGTCTCCATCTCTGTCCTTTGTCTTTAGTCTCTGCCTCTCAAAGCCATGTCGTAGGAGTATCTGTCTCCAGCCCTGTCCCTGGCCCTGTGTCCTAGATTGACATTGGACCTACCATTGTACATAGTCTGTCACCTGGATGGATCCCACCTTGCAGCTTGCTTTCCACCATGTCTTTGCCATGTCTCCTGGATGGACTTTGGATGCACGCTGTAGCCTTGTCTCTAGTCCTGTCTCTGGCCCTGTCTCCTTTTGCTCCTGACTGGATTCTCTGGAAGGATGCTGGACCTGGTTCACTGCTTTGCCTTGTCCGGGACAGTCGACGGACCCTGTTACCTTGCCTCACTCGGGTGCTGTGGGACTGGACCCTGCTTGGTGAGGGCACTGCCTGTGCTGGGGTCACCCTCGGCTCATGGCTCCCTTTCCCTCAGGGAACAGGCAGACCCTGAACAGGCAGACCCTGCAGCTCCCTGACACTCGGAGAGGTGATTCAGTCAGTAAAATCAACCTTTTTCCTTGAATTCATTGGGCTTTGGATCAACCCATGGAAAGTTTTGTTTAAGACAATGAGAATATTTGCAGTCTGCAAGATCAGCCCTTCAGTTTCTTCACTGAGATTCCCCCCGAAGTGCAGAACTTTGAATGCTCTGCAACAAAAATGTGAAAAACCAGGCATGCCTAGTGCAGTGTAGTGTTCCTTGTTCATGTGTGCTATTTCAACTCTTTTTAAAAAACTAGAACTGAAACACCTGAACATACCTTTCAAAGTGCAGAGAAGGCAAATAGGATAAGTAAAAAATAAATCCATTTTTAGCCAAAAAAAGAAAGACTGCTTGATGAAGGCACAAACTAATCTTACCTCTGTCCTAGAAAATTCCATTTTCCAAGGAAAATCTCTGCCAGTGCTGAGTGCTGGAATCATTCTTCCAGCAAAAAGGCAGGGATGATGTAAAAAAATGGAAGGAAGGAAGGGGATACAGTAGAATGATATGTTATACTGGTTATCTACTCACAAGGAGGCTACACCAATAGCAGTTTATTAAATGTCACAGTTTTCTGGCTCATAAGCCATCTGGAATTGTCTGACCATGGCCACACTATTAAATTATCTCAGCCTCCAAAACAGGGTGACCACATCAAGACTCCAATTAAGAACAGTTTCTGGCCTGTGCCAACCCCCGAACCATGCCTGGGAATTGACTGGGAGAATGCTATCGGTCCAGACCAAAACAGTACCAGGATCTCTTTCAACAATAAATCTGTACAGACAAGAAAGTTCAGTGCAGGAGAAAGGTCCCTGAAACTACTTCATTTACTTGTATAGCAGTAGCTCCAGTCTCTGAGGAATGCACTTTCTGTATCTTTCTCTTACACTACAGCCAAATGGCTGAAACTGTGGAGCCATAATACTTTTGCTGACTCCTCTCTGTCATGTTTTGATGCCATGGAAAAATCAAGCCTGCAGAATCCTATGATATTAACTGACACCACACAACACAGATGATACATGTTCTGCTTGACCTGTCCAGCAGCAAAGTCAGAAGATCTGGTCAATCACCCTGCACTCATGTCCTGGATGGCCATCTGCCTGTCTGATCAGAATCCAGGTAACTACTAGCCTTACTGGGAACCACATCTCAGGCTTAGCCAGAACATAGACTGTTTCTCCTCCACCAAAGAAAACATACCAGATGGGTTACTACATCTGATAGTGGTGAATGCTACATTTACAAAGGTGTGGATCAATGACACTTTAATGATCAGTGACCCCTTTAATGGCTTCTCCAAAGTCAGTGGAATGACACTAACATAAAAGCAGAATCAAGCCTGCTGAAATTCCGATTTTGCATAAATATAACTGTATGTAATGTTGTCTCATGCATGTGGGCTTCCCATGAAAATTCTGAGGATTAAATAGTTACCTTCTTTAAATTTTGCTTTATGGTTGTACTGTCTCTCTCCACAACCTTCATCATTTCTTGGCTTGCCATATACAAGATGTTGGCTGCAGAAAAAGAAACATTCAATAATGTAATTACACAGCAAATGTTTTACAAAAAATAATCCAGGCTCAACCCTGCAAAAAGGTAAGGCACCTAGAGCAGTCATCATCTTGACAATCCCACTGAAACGAATCCCACTGACAGAAATGGCAGAATTTATCTCAACTAACTGAATTGTCAAAAAGCCATATAGACTAAATTAAGCTGCCCCCCATTAATTAATTCCGTAATAAATGGAAAGGGAAAGACAGCTTTGGAACATAACTCTCCACCTATCTTACAGACTTCTGAATCAGCCCATGGTGATGACTCTCTCTCTACTGATTAGTGAAGGAACTTTGTTGACTACCTTTCACTACATACTTTTAGAAAAATAAAGGTAAGCATGATAAAATACCCATAAAGTGTTAGCAAGAGTGGGCTTTCAAATACAAAGCATTCATTAAAAGGCATTATTAATCAACAGACTATTAAATTATTGACATTTCAATATGCAAGTCATTCAAATATTCAACATAGCAAATAATAAAAATAATGGCAAATACAAGTATCACTGAAAACTGCAGTCCTGCATAATGTTGTTGGTACTTACCCAGACAGGACTGGACTGGACACCAAATGTCTAAGCCTTACCTTTCTGGAATGTAAAGTTTTAGAAATGGCTCAGTGCAATTTATTGTGAGTTGGTCTGCAAGATACTGTCTCAGAGACATAAATGATTGAGTCTGATGTTTGGACACCTAATTAAAAGCAGTCTAATTTTATGAGGTGTTGAGTTCTGGCAGGCCCCATGTATGTTAGACAGCAGAGGGAACTAAGCACTTCTGAAAAGTGGGCCGGTTTGCCTGGATGCCTAAATATTCATAAATTTAAACATTTTAACACAGAAGGATCACACTGTGTCCACCTAGCCTGGCTTCTGTTACAACAGAACCTACCGAAGCTCGGCAAGAAATTTCAGCGCACAGTCCAAAACCTAGCTTTGAACAACCTGTTAGATTATGAGTTTTGCTGCTAGAATAAGCCTCACGTATTCAACTGCAGAATCAAGAGTTGCTACATGACCATCAATGTTGCATTACGCCTGAAGAAAGTGAGAGGTCCTCTGAAGGGTGTTCAGACCTACCCACTTTTAATAGGGGCTATCCATTTCTGACATCAGTGCTGTACAGAAGAAATGTGCAGATATCACTATCCAAAGAATTAGCACTTCTTTTACCCTTTTTTTCTGCCCAGCCAGCTTACTGTGCTAATAAGATGGCCAAGCCTCTCCTGTGCTCACAATCCGAAGCCTCTATGTTTGTTGGATCACAGACATTCATAACCTATATATGGGATTGAAGGGCAATATTCTTCTCCTTTCTCACCAGTTTGAAAACCCAATGGAAGACCCTGAATGGCCTTAAAGCATTTCAATTTCCAGGTTCTACAATGACTGAAAGTATTCTGAAATACTAAATCCTCTCCTGAAAAACAGGTGAAAATGGAAAGACTCTGACAATTTTAAATTTGAACTGATAAAAGTTTTGTGCACAAGTAGTTAATGACAGTGTTGGATCTGATACTGCTCTGAGAGAGGAGTAATACATTCTCACAGTGTGTGATAGGGGAGGAAATGGCAATCACATAGGTCTTTGGTGGTGACCAAAACATGGAGTTGGCTGAATTCCAGCAGTGCTCTAAGGAAACAGAATGCCACCAGAGAGATGAGTGATGGCTCCAGAGATCAAATGTTCAAAGACAAAGCCAGTGCTCTCAAGTGAAAAAAAAAAATTCCTAGAAAGTAGTATCTATTTCTGAGCCAGCCAAAGAAGATGCAATTCAGTTATATGCCTGCAGAGCTCTGTCTCTTTCAATTAAACGTTGAATGCAGCTAGTGCAAGTTCTTCCTTTCCTAGACAAGATGAAAGGGTTGCAGATGTGACATCATATAGACAATCCAGCAAATTTGCTGGTCCCATCTTATTCTATTGGGCAAAGGGGCCTCTGTGCAGTTCTGTTCTAGCAACCCACTCATCTAATCCTGTGGTGCAGCTGGCAAAAGTCTGTCCATCTACAGCATTGTTAAGTTCATGCCCTGACATTGGTCTTCTTTTTCTTGATTCAGCTCCAAACACTGATGCATTATACACCTTTGTTTTTAGAACAAACACATCTTAGAACACACCTTCAAAAATCATCTAGGAAAACCTTAAATGAGAGGTATGAAAGACAATGAGGAATTCCATACGTATTTCATTAATTTCAGATTGATTCCTGTTTCTAATGTGACACATATGACTTTAATGCTCAAAACTCCTACCTACAAATGAAGCTATATGTCTGTCAAAAGCACTCCTCTGTCAGAAGGAAAGGCCAAACATGGAGAGCCTCCCTTGCTACTGTAGGTGCTGGTCCTTCAGGTGATGGATGTGGCTTACTATGGATTTACAAGATTTCACAAAGCATTCAGTGCAGGAGCCTGGATTTGGCAGGGTGTCTGTGGCAATAGAACTTGTACCCAAACCATTATATGAGGATTTTAGCATGCCAGGCCTATTACTTTCCAGTCTAGAATAAGGTTCTTGTGAGTAGGACACGGTGGATAGCCTACCCACAGTCAGAACTTTTGCCATTACCTTGCAGCATCAGCAGTGCATGGTAGGTGGGGATGAAAATACTGGTGGCCATCAGTGCAGAACCTGACACATTCCAGTTCATTCAACTTTACTGGGATTCTGCAGGCAGCTCTCCACCTTCGGTTCAGTCATACAGCAAAAGCGGGAACAGTAAATACTCCCCTGGTCCCCCTCTCCCATCTTACTGGTTTCTTTGTTCTACCTCTTGTTCTTGGTGGGTTCTGCTCATAATTCTGAGTTGCTCGTGTGGTTTTTGCAGTAAAAAATAAGAAATGAAGTAGAATTCACACACTTAGTAAACTTGGATTAGTCTAAAGATCCTAAAAGTAAAACTGTAAGACAGCAAAGGTGATAAGGACAGTACATTAAAAGGAACTGTCTCTGAAGGCTTGTGTACTGTGCAAGAAAGGGAACCAGGAAGGCAGGATTAAGCTAAACCGGATGAATGGCAAGGTTCAAGAGTCTATTTCAACCAAACAGAAATCCTTCAAATTTTGGAAACATGATCCTAGGGAACCCAATAAACAGGAACTTAAACTTCAGCAGGCGTTAAGTAAGAGGAAATTGCAAAGAGCAAAAGTAGGTTTCCAAGAACAAACATTAAAAGATTTAAAAATAAACAATAAAATATTTCTTAGGTATATCAGAAACAAGAGGCTTACAGCAGAATTTGTACAAGCTAAAGGAGTAGCTAAAGCAGGTAATTACACTGTTTGGAAGCTAAGTGATTTTCCTTTTTTTGCACGCACCTTTCTTGTTCAAAACATTGAGGAGGTTTCTGCTTTCTATAATCTTTTTCTGGCAATAACAATGATTTCTCTTTGGGTAGTGAGGTATCAAGAAGTAGCAACAGTGGAGAATACAGAATATATCAGGGCTAGAAGGTACATTTAAGAGTTTTGAAGAACCTTAAACACAGAATTGCTGAGCTGATAACAATCCTGCTACATAAGAATCACCCTGTCCAGTAGTTTGGGGAGTTAAAAATAGTGTCTAATCGCTACTGATTTTACAAAGGAAAATAGCATTTTACTGATCTATAATTTCTTGAACATTTCAATAAATGCAACCAGATGACAAAAATTATTGACCTTCTAAAAGCTCTCTGTTACATTTCACCCAATAAACTTGGGTTGAAACTCAACAGCTGTAAAATGGAAGGTTGTAATGTGTTAAGAAATAGTCTGGAAGCAAAGAAAAAAGATTAGGATTAGATTAGATTAGCTGGTTTTCATCACAGCAAGGAATAAGGTCTAGATTCATCACAAATACAAAAAAAGTAGTGATTATTACTAAAATCTGTAAATAATCACTGAACACACCTGGTGATTTGATCATTTCTGGGGTGGGTTAAATCACCTCTCAAGATGACGCTCTTTCCAGTGATAAGGCCTTTAGACCTTAACTTGAATTAAGTGCCTAAACTGAGGTGGGATGAATCCTGGCCTAAGATTCTAGTCCAGCTTCATATTAAAATCATGGGTAACTTATTTCTTAATGACCTGGTCAATGGATGAGTAGTTTATTGACAGCATTTGCACAGGACACAACACTAGTCAGTTTGTGAGGACCAGGCAGTGAGAAATGTGAGAGAGACTTAAAGAGGAGAGAGAAAAAAATCAACGCGCTAGCAAATAAAATTCAAATTGAAGAAATGGTAAGCAACACACATGCAGAAAAAAACAAAAATATTCTTTTCCCTTACAAGCTTCTACATTAATGCAAGGAATGGAATCAGAAACCCCCAAAACTCTAAGATGACTGTTGCTCCCTGCGC
>VYZW01054897.1:1922-61668 GCA_013401315.1 Balaeniceps rex
AAAATTTGTGGGTTGAGATAAAGACAGGGAGACCATTGTACTCGGTCTTTATTACCAGTTCATTGCCTGAGAGTGATTCATCTGGTATAACCGAGGTATCCATCTTGGCTTGAACTGAACAGCTTTCAGGGGATGAGCCTGAAACTGAGACCTGAAGCTTAACTCAGACTTGAAGCTTAACTTTCCAGCTCCTTGAGTAAATTGGATGATCCTTGATCCAAAAGTTATATGACATCAGTTGCTATTCTTTGTGTTGCTTTATAGGTTAGTTAAAGAAGTGGCTTGATACACTAATATGAAGTCAGACATAGAAAAATCCACATACACAATACAGTCACCAATTTTTGTTAGGATGGTAAAAGAATACCATGTGAAAGGTATTTTCTATCTTTGATCTCTGTAGTAAAATAATATTTTTGCACTTTACTTGCACAATTTGATAGTGATGTCAGCTTCCTTTTTACCTTTTCTCTTAGCTTGCCCTAATTAAGAGCGAGAGAGCAAACATAAGTATACAGCACACTATTTCTATTCTTGAGATCCCTTTGTTGAAAGGCTGCCCCCCTAAGGTTCACTGTGAAAAGTGAAGGCTGTAGCCTGTGATGCTTTTTTGCATCTTGCTCTTTTCTTTATCAGAGTGAAATATGTTGGGTAGATTGGTTGTTGCTGTGCTAATCATCACCAGCTGTTCATAATTGTCTAACAGTTACAGGTACAGCAGTTTGCTACTGTGCTGTAGGCCTCCAATCTGCTCTTCCAAAACAGCTCAGCAAGAAAAACTTTTTCTCTCCTTTGTAAATACTCAAGGATCTCATCTGAAAGGCTTTTTTATGCAAAATACATTATCCTCTTCAATCTCTCGTTTGTTTTTTTTTTACCCAGGGAAGAAGTATAGTAAGTTAAGCAATCGTGGTGACTTGATAAGAAATGCCAATCACTGTGTGTCCTGCTGGATAAATACGTTTCTTTACATGTTATTTCTTGGCTGCTTGTAGGGGCTGTGACAGAGGAAATTGAAGCAATATTTAAAGCATACTTTCAATCCCCCTCCTCATCATAAAGGACCATAGCAATGCAGAAAAATGGTAAACATGAATAAAGAAAGTAGGTATATAAATCAGCAGATAGATTAATAGAAGATAGAAGCAGATAGATTCATATACTAATAGATTAATCCTCCAAGGAATATGATGGTAAAATTTATCTTCCGTTACTGTTTCTTCTAGCCAACCAATGAAAGAAAACATTATCTGTTCTCTGTGCAGGGCAAAGAGATGCTAATGGCTGATTTTAGCCAACACAATGTATCCACTTTATCATATCTAGCAATTTTGGGTGTGTTGCTGGCCAGTAACATCCCAATCCAGCTGATGACGAGGAAAAGATGTTTGTTAAGTTTTACACTAGCCACCATCCTGTCATACTAAACTGTCTGCTTCTGAAAAGCTTAATTTTGGAGGTCTGCATAGGTTTGGGTAGTTGTGGAGGGTATTGTTGGTAGTTATACCTCAAAGTTGTGACTTAAAGATATATCTACACAATAAAACCTTTCACAATTAGCACTTACTTTGTTGCTAAAGATTAAAATTTCCAGCCTGGTTACTTGTCATTACTAATCATATTCTTATGTATAAAACTAGGTCTTCTTTGCTGTTTTTTTTTCTCATAAGGAATAAATTTTAGAGGATTAGTAGATCAGATGAAGGGCTAAGTGCTAATTTTTGTTTTTTTTTTTTTTCTTTATCTGGCAGAAGGTAGAACTGATGTGTTGAAAATGCCTGTAAAATCACAGCACTTGCAGTACCAGATTCACTGGAAGCAAGGTACTATTTAATGAGCAAAAGAAAGAGAGACTATTGCAAGAAATTTATAAAGACCTTAAGTGTTCAAAGGGCTTTATTACTTGTAGCAGTGGAGAAGGGGAAGGAGGGAACCACAAAGCAAGAAAACACAAGGTGTATAAATGACAGACATAAAAGGAACATTTGTGGAGGTCTAAAGTAAAGGGAAATATGAAATTATGGTTGTCCTATTATGCCAGAGACACTGCCTCAATCTTTGCTTTGCATTTTTGTTGGTGTTTTGCTGTGTTTTGTCTCCTGGACATACTTTTAAAATTGAGTATCAAACTCTCTATAACTGTTTTGTAATTCACTTAGCTGAATGCCAGACTTGTCTTTCAGAAATCCTGACAACACTAAACAGAATGAGGAGCACACCAGACCTACAGGATCATCAGCTGTCACTGAAGATAGGATAAAAAAATCCCACAGTTCAAATGAGGAATAGTCTTTTTTTTTTCTTTGTTGCTTGCTGAAAACAACGCAGAGAGACTGACAAAGCAGGGAGGGGAGCCGACACCAACAGGAAGTCAAAGTATTTTAAGAAATGAATAGTGTATGGAAAGTCGCATTTAAAAAAAAATCACAACAGCAAGAAATTCAGTCTAGGATCTAAAATTCTTTCATCCATCTGTCACTAATTAAAAAGAATGTCAAAGAACATATGGTCATGAAACTACAGGGAGTTAAAAAAGAAAATCAAAGGAGCTGCACTAACTGTGCACCTAAATAACAGTTTTCAGTAAGTGCCTGACAAATCCTCCAGAAAGGTAGATAAAGGGTAGGAGGGCGACTTGGAATGAAGGAGCAAAAAGAATTTGACTGATATGATGACTTCTTTTCCTTTTCTGATACTACAAATTGCAGAAGTGATTAAAAACTTCCCTTGGAAAACACAAGGGACACAGTCTGTGAGGGAAGCCAGACTCCTTCTGTTAGTTTGTATGTGAATGTTTTCCATGAATGTCATCCTTTTATAATTGCTTTTGTTGATCTTCTCTTCCTCTAAATTTTACTGACTTCTGTATTAAAAAATCATAATTGACTTTTTCTACGGCATTCCATTAAATTCATTATTAAAGAATGCAGTTTTCAAGAATTGAAAACCTCTTACTTTTTCAATAATAATGGTCTCTTGTCTCTTACAGATTGAACAGAAAAATGAGAGAAGAGTATGCAATATTTTGGTATAATAAATAACATTATGTGGAATGTATTAGACTAGGAATATTAAATGATTTTTTTTTATTACCACCACTTATCGTATACAGAATCTATTTCAGTATTCACATATATTTTCTCTTTCTTAGTAGTTTGCATAATGGGGTTTATTCTTTAACATCATAATCATAACTTCCTCATAATTCAATCTTATCGCATTGCGAGTTTTATATGGGGAGTATTACATTACTCTGAAATTTATCTTTTCTGCTTTTCCTGCTCAAAGTAATTTCCCACGCTTCTCCTTATCAGTCCTTCTTCCATGCTCATCCATATTCCTACCAGTTCTCCTTTTTCTCTGGCAGAAGTTCTTTTTTGGGAGAGGAAGCATGGAATAATTAAGTAGTGACAGTCTGCAAGAAGTGTGTCTTTATTAAGAATTTAAAAAAAAAAACCCACTTATCCCTCAAAACCCACTCCTTTTTCTATCCAAAGCTCTTCCTCTGGAAAAGTGCTTTTAATAGAGTTTCCTGATTTTAAATTGAATAAATGAATGCTTGAAAAACAGAAAGAGTAACCATTTTTTCAAAAGCATTCTTGTTCTTAATAATATTAAAAAACAACTGCCTTTATAGGCTTCTTGATGGTTAAAAGATATAAAAGGCCATTACTGAAGCAAAACTTTCTAAAATGCTCAAAAAATACCATGTTTTATATACAAACTTTTCTTTAAAATTTTAATTCATGAAATGTAATGAGTTGTGGGGTTGTTTTCTCAGTTCAGGAATTCCTTCCAAAATCTCCAGAAATCTAAGGTGTGAAGATTACTCGCAGTCAAGTATATTCATATGTAACAGAGCCCTTCCTATATGTACTCATTCATCCATCATCCACAGATTGCTGGGGGCTGGGAAATGATACATAATGAGGGAGTAAGAAGGGAAGATACGACATACATTTCCTCTGTTCTTATACACTTCTGTAGGTTTCTGCTGCTGATAAACAACATTTCAGACAAGACAGATCTCTGATCTGATTCAATAGAGCTATGATTATCCACTTCTGCTCTTGTTTCTAGATAAATACCACAGGCCTCAAGAAGACAAAATGCAAAACTTACTATACTTGAATTAGAACATGGAAAACTACACAGAGTCTTTGTCCCAAACATTACCCCCTACACATTCTTAAAAATTCAAAAATTTAAATTTTTGCTGAAAATCATTTCCAGTTGCTGTCTTTTACTCTGCCTTTACCTACTAGTTTCCTTCAGGATCTTCATCATCCCTATAACATGAGACCTTCACATGCCTTCCCATCTATCTAGGTTGCTATTATAAACTAAAGAGGGAGGCAAGGTCTTCCATAGGAAGTTCAGAAGAATGGCTTAATTTAATTTCTCTAGTGTAATGTCTCCATTTCCACTGACTGTATGGTTCTGTCTGCACTGTCTCTGATAGCTGTGCTGCAGAGCACACTGGGCCAGCTGGCGCAGTTTAACAAAAAGATGGGTCAGCATAGGTGGTCAGATCACACACAGACCATAAGGGTGGGATATAGAAATGTACTAGTCCCTGATACAGTGTGCTGGTTTTGGCTAGGATAGAGTTAATTTTCTTTATAGTAGCTAGTGTGGGGCTACGTTTTGGATTTGTGCTGAAAACAGTGTTGATAACACAGGGGTGTTTTAGTTACTGCTGAGCAGTGCTTACACAGAGCCAAGGCCTTTTCTGCTTCTCACACCACCCCACCAGCGAGTAGGCTGGGGGTGCACAAGAAGCTGGGAGGGGACACAGCTGGGACAGCTGACCCCAACTGACCCAAGGGATATTCCACACCATATGACATCATGCTCAGCAATAAAATCTGGGGGAAGAAGAAGGAAGTGGAAAACATTCAGAGTGATGGTGTTTGTCTTCCCAAGTAACAGTTACACGTGATGGAGCCCTGCTTTCCTGGAGATGGCTGAACACTTGCCTGCCGGTGGGAAGCAGTGAATGAATTCCTTATTTTGCTTTGCTTGCATGTGTGACTTTTGCTTTACTTTTTAAATTGTCTTTATCTCAACCCCCGAGTTTTCTCACTTTTACTCTTCCAGTTCTCTCCCCCATCCCACCGTGGGGGAGTGAGCAAGCAGCTGTGTGGCGCTTAGTTGCCAGCTGGGGTTAAACCAAGACATATAGAAATGTACTAGTCCTTACTCAGCCCCTAAGCATCCTCGTCTGGACAATTATTTCCTTCAGCCCACAGTAAAACCTTGATTTTCCCTGGTATGCAAACCCTGATTTTCACTGGTGTGAATCACAGATCCCAGCACTGTGACAATGAAGACTACCCTCTGTAATACACCCTGTGGAAACTTACCTTCTACCTTAACCTCCCAAGGTAGTCTTTGCTTCTTACATTTCACTCTGATAAATAGAATAACTTGTGCTTGTGCTTCCTTATCCCTCACTTAAAGGAGTGTTTTACAGATCAAGAAATATTCTTGCCACTCTCCTCTGAACCCTGCTCACGGTCAAGCACAACTAACACTGACCTCATTATTGGAATTTTTTCCTAATAACTCATAAATTGCTTTCTGCAACTGCACAGATTGCTTGAAAGCTTGGTCGTATCCATCTCATAAAAAAAATAATTTCATCTTGTATTTGAAAAATTAGTAAGATTCTCAGTCATAGCTGAGATTTGTGAAAGTGGAACCTTTTGGCTTTTGTGAGATATGTTCAGCCTTGAAGAACGAAGGTCTGAATTCTTTTCTTCCTCAAGTGTACTTCAAAACAGAGCAGTGCATATGCATCAGAGTTCAAGTACCCTGATTATTGAAAAAGAACAATCAAATAAGCATGAGATTACAATTAATTTAAACTGATTTTTCTGGCTGTGGTGTGGGGAAGGAGGAATTATACATTTTTTTAACCATTTTCTGTATGTTTTTAAGACCTACTGTGTTTCTTTTAATGTCAAAACAGAAAAGGTGGGGAAAAAATGGGGCAGAAGGAGGAAAAAATAAGGGAAAAAATCCAGCATGTAAATAAAAATCTATAAAATTTTTAACCAATATCTATGTTGTCCTTTATTTTAATTTTTTTCAAATCTCCCTGTCCTCTAGTTTTTGCATTGGTTATTGGTACAGTGAATGACCGCAAAGCAATTGAATGGGTAAGTTTCCAAACAGACCATTAAGACATACATATAAGAGATATGAGGTAATCTGTGCCCTCTTTGCTCAGACATCCATGATTGGAGACAGGATTCAAGGAGAAGTACTAGCAATGGATGAGAGTAGAGCCTGGGATTTGTGGAGAGAACTCAACCCCTGTGAAGCTGTGGGACCCAAGAAGCTGCATCCAAGGATGCTGAAAGACCTAGACAATGTCCTTGAAAGTCACTCTGTGACATCTTCAATGGGCTGTGGAGATTGGGGAAGATCCTTGATGACTAGAGAAAAGCACTTGTCACACCCATCTTCAAAAGGTGCCAGTCCAGAAAATTAAAGATCAGTCACCTCAGTCCCAGGGAAAATCATGGAGTGAATCCTTTTGAAACACATTTCTGGGCACACACAAAAGAAAGCAATTTGTAACAATTAGCATGAGTTTATGATGGGTAAATCATGCATGACCAACCAGATTGCTTCCTATGATAAGCTGTCTGGATTTGTTGTTGAGGGAGGCGTGGTAGATGTCATCCACTTTGATTTTTAGAGAGGTTTTTGACATTGTCTCTCAAACTATTTTGCTTTTCAAGTTAGCATGTTATGGTGCCCATGTCTGGGTAACCAGACGGATAAAACACTGTTCAGGTGCTCAGCCTCAGAGAACAGTTGTTAAGGGATCATATTTCATCTAGAGAATGGTTACAAGAAGAGTACCATAGATGTCTATCTTGGAACCTTTCCTGTTTAACACATCCTGGAGTAAGAGATGGAGTTGAACTCTCATCATCAGCAGATGACACAAAACTGGGGGAACCAGCTGATACTCTCGAAAGTAGGGGGCTGCCACTCAATGAGACCTCACAGGCTGGAGGAATGGGTCAACAAGAACCTAATGAAATTCAGCAAGGACAAATGTAAAGCCCTACACCTGGGAAGGAAGAACTTGCCATGTGAGGTTAACAGTATCCTGTGCTGCATTAGGAGTGTGGCCAGCAGGTCAAGGGAGGGGATCCTTCCCCTCTGCTCAGCACTGGTGAAGCCACACCTGGAGTGCTGTGCCCAGTTCTGGACTTCCCATACAAAAGAGATATGGACCTACTGGAGAGACTCCAGCAAAGGGCCACTAAATGGATTAAGGGTCTGGAGCATCTCACATGTGAGGAAAAAGAATGTTAAGGGAATTTAGGTTCTTCTCTGACATGATAACTCATTGTATTTGGTTTATGTGGTAAGGTTTTGGTACCTTTTGCAGAGGTGGCTTCTATGAGAAGATAACAGGAGCACTGGCTCCAAAGGACCCACCACTGGCCAAGGCTGAGCCCATCAGTTACGCTGGTAGTGCTTCTGTGATAACATATTTAGGAAAGGGTGCAAAACTCTGTGCAGCAGCTGTGAGAAAGAAGAGTGAGAAAATGTGAGAGAAACAGCCCTGCAGACACCAAGGTCAGTGAAGAAGGAGGGGGAGGAGGTGCTCCAGGCACCAGATTAGAGATTTCCCTGAAGACCTTGGAGAAGACCATGGTGAAGCAGGCTGTTCCCCTGCAGCCTGTGGAGGTCCATGGTGGAGCAGATATCTATCATGCAGCCTGTGGAGGACTCCATGCTGAAGCAGGTGGATGTACCTTGAAGGAAGCTGCAGCTTGTGGAGAGCCTGCACTGGAGCAGGCTCCTGTCAGGAACTGGGGCCTGTGGAGAGGAGTCCAGGCACAAGAAGGCTCCTGGCAGGACCTGTGGCCTGTGGGGGACCCACGATGGAGCAGTCCATTCCTGAAGGACTGTACCCTGTGGAGAGGGCCTATGCTGGGGCAGGAGAACAGCATGAGTACGAAGGAGTGGCAGAGGCGAAGTGTGTCATGGTTTAACACCAGTCAGCAACTAAGCACCACACAGCTGCTCGCTCACCACCCCCCTGCCCCACGGTGGGATGGGGGAGAGAATCGGAAAAAGAAAAGTAAAACCCGTGGGCTGAGATAAAGGCAGTTTAATAGGACAGCAGAGGAAGAGATAATAATAATAATAATAATAATAATGATAAAAGAATATACAAAGCAAGTGATGTACAATGCAATTGCTCACCACCCACTGACCGATCCCCAGCCAGTCCCCAAGCAGCGATCGCTGCCCCCCGGCCAACTCTCCTCGGTTGATATACTGAGCATGACGTCATATGGTATGGAATAGCCCTTTGGCCAGTTTGGGTCAGCTGTCCTGGCTGTGCCCCCTCCCAGCTTCTTGTGCACCTGGCAGAGCATGGGAAGCTGAAAAAGTCCTTGACTGGGGTAAGCACTACTTAGCAACAACTAAAACATCAGTGTGTTATCAGCCTTATTCTCATCCTAAATCCAAAACACAGCACTGTGCCAGCTACTAGGAAGAAAATTAACTCTATCCCAGCTGAAACCAGGACAAAGTGTTATGAACTGACCACAAACCCCGTTCCCCATCCCCCCCGTACCACTCAGAGGGGAGGAGGTAGAAGAGTTATACACTGCTATTGTTGTTGTCATTGCTATCAACGCTTGAAAGAGTGAAATAATAATTGTAACTGTGAAATAGCAAAGGGAATATTTTCATTAGCAGACCAGGGTGTTGCAGGATAGAGGTCATTGGCAGAACATATACAATTTGGCAGCTAGTTTGTTTCACTGGTTTTGCTCTTTCATTTTTGTAGTGTTTATATATCCCATTGCTTTTTGGCGGGAAATTAACAGCATACTGACTTGGATTTCTGGCTGATTTAAATAGGTGTGACTTGAGTGAAATCATAAACAATTCAATCCATCAGTTACAGATACGGCGTTCTTTAATCCAGGTTGCTCTTTACTTTTTACGGTGGAAAAGCTGCTAATCCCCAATTGCTTATTGTATCTTCAAGGTCTGGTTCTGAAATGCAGCTCATCAGCTCACATACGAATGTTCCACAGTAATCATAAAACAAAGTTAATTCCCAGACTCTCTTAATCACCATGGTAACACACTCAGGCAAGCACAACTGAGAAATGGAGGTACCCTGAAAGATTTTGTCTAAAAAGCAAAAACCCAGTCATGCTCCGAGTACAGAGAGGATTTTTATGGATATTTTTGTGGATAGTCTGCACATCTACCTTTCCTTCAGTGAAATGGCTCTGGAACCAGCACGCACTAGTAAATAACAAGATAGCTTTTCCATTTCAAATATCCCAATAGCATTAGCTTTCAAAATTCAACAAGAAAAGCAGCATCTATCTTGTTCTGACATTCACCAAGGTTTATTAATCCACTGCTATAATTTGACTGGGGATAACCACCATTGTAGGGTTCAAAGCCAAACTCTAATGATTTGTCTCTTCTGATAACAGTACCTTCTAATATAAAAGCTTCTTTCCCCCCCTCTAATGCTTTCCTTCCCAGTATATTCATGGATAATATTATTAGCCTCTCTTGACAGAACCAAACAATTATTTTTATATGCAATACAGATAAGCAAGTACTTGTCTCTCATTGTACTTACTCTAGTAACCTTTATCTCCACAAGATCCTCTTTCAACTCAATTTTTTTGTAAGTAAAGAATGATCAGAACGATACACGTTATTCTGAATGAGCTTTCATCCTTGCCTAACACAATGGCACAAGAAATTTGCTACATAATTCAGCTGATGACACAGTCCTCTTTTATGTATGTGTTAAATTCAGCTGCTCCAAGCTTCTCAGTATTTGTCCTCTCTAATTGTAATGATTTGTAGTAGATATAATATTTGTTATTGTTGAATTGCCTGACTTTACAGTTTATATGACCAGAGTTCATTTTGCATTTATTATTTCTGTCCCTAAATTAATCCATTTTGCCAAACTTCTGTTTGCTGACAGTTCCTCATAGGTTTGTGCCACCACTATATCTCATAAATCGCTATACAATGCTGGTACCAATATCAATGCTAGGGAAACATTTTTAAGGTAGTCCTAAAAATTCTGTCCATACAAAAATCTAATTTAATGGGTTCGACAACAGACACCTACAATATTGGATTTATTGCCACTAGAAACCCCAATACAAACCTCCTTAAAAATGTTGTCCAGACTCTCTTTAATTTACAGAATCCTTTTTCTCTTCTCAAAATATCACAGCATCAAGAAACACAGTTGCCTGTTGTGACTTCCTCCCTGATTTATATTTTTAAGGAACATAACAAACCCATCACAACTTGCTTTACAGTCATACCTCCTAGTGTACCATGTTCCTGTGACCTCATCATAGCAATTTTCATGTGCTGTATCAGCAATCCATATTCTATCACTGTGTTGCCCACGTTTCTTGCTTTGGTGAACAAATATTTTACTTGTATCTTACTGTTTTCATTCATTTTCCTAGCTGGATTAGGTACAATAATTTCATTGTATGTGCTGCTTGCTCTGCAGATGTTCGTGTATATATTATTTCTTTCTTCTTTTCTGTCATCGTTCCTCTTTATCCGTGCTGTTCTTTTATATAGATGTTGCTCTTTTATATGTAATTTTCCCATATTGAAACCAGTCCTGAAGATTACGCAGAGGCTTCCAGCCTTCTCTTCATTTTGTCTTGAACAAAGACTCTCGTCCATTGTGCTCATTTTCTGGTACATTTTACCACTTTGCGTGAAAGCCTTCAATGGCCAGGTTTTTCTCCTTGCAGCAAGCTCAAACCACACCATGATCTCTATACTTATCTGTTCCTTTTCTGGAAACACAAAAGGCAACCGAAAATCAACCTACAACAGAAAATCATCCTTTAGTCAAGACTACAGTTTTATAAATTATGGTCTTATGCACTGAAGGTGAGTTTGAAATTTTCACTCTTTTCTGTGACTGTTTGCAGGAGTTTATCACTCTCTGCCAATACAAATGTGAGTGAGGATGTTCTCCAAACTGGTTTTGTAAAGCATTCTGTATTAAAAATCATCCTTCCTGCCCTCTCCCCCAAAAGACTTCCAAATCATTTTACTTATTCAGTTTACAGTTGATATTTGTTGCAACACTATTGAAAGAAAGCAAACTACAGGGCCAGATGATAATTAACAGCTGGGTACTCTTCAACCAACTCTGCTGCTAAAAGTAGTGCAAGTTACACCACTCCTCTGGGGAAATGCTCTGGAGGTAGCCAAGTTGTGCATACAAATTACTCTTTTCAGGATCAAACCACATGACAAAACCAAAGTTTTCCTGTGCTCAAGATGAGATCTTATAGTGAGCAAGGTTCATGTTTACTGTGTATAAATTATATGTACCAAACTTTTACCCTACAGCATGATAAACATTCTCTGGGGTGCAAGTTTCTAGAACACAATATTAACTTTTCAAAAGTTACCATTTACCCATAGGTTACATAATCATTCTTGATCATTTCCTGTAGCACTGATATTTAAAGACAAAATTTAGAACTGATGACTTTTCCAGTTCTGGGGTCCCAGGTACAAGAAAGACATAGGCCTCTTAGAGCAGGTCCAGAGGAGGATCATTTAAATGGTCAGAGGGCTGGAATACCTTCCCTGTGAAGAGCGTCTGAGAGAGTTGGGTTTGTTCAGCCTGAATAAGGGAAGGCTCTGGGGAGACCTTGCAGCCTTTCAATATATAAAAGAGCCTTATAAGAAAGATGGAGAGATAATTTTTACCAGGGCTTGTAGTGACAGGACAATGGGCAATGGTTTTAAACTGAAATAGGGTAGATTTAGATTGGACATAACAAAGAAATTCATTACAGTAATGGTGGTGAGACACTGGAACAAGTTGCCCAGAAAACTGCGGATGGCCCATCACTGGAAGTGTTCAAGGTCAGGTTCGACAGGGCTTTGAGCAATGTCATCTAGGGGATGATGGCCCTGCCCACATGATGGGGCATAAAGACCTGATGATCTTTAATGGTCCCTTCCAACCCAAACTATTTTATGGGATTCCTCTTACAGAAGCAGACCCACAGAGCTAAGGCCACTTTCTTTGCAGAGAGAATGCTGAAACTGCCCGTGTTAAACAGAACCTAGAAATGCGAAATACATCCTTTTCATTTGCTTGGAGAGTGAAAAAAATACCAGACTGACATTTCTCATGTCTTTCACACTTCCTGCTTCATATCCTGAGGCTACATTTGTCATACTTAGCTTTGTGGTACAAAACTCACATCCCAGTTCATCAGCCTCTAAGTGGGTGTCTGTTGACTTAATGGTTGCCAATACAGTGGTCTTCAAAATTTTTCAGAAATGTTGTGTGGCTCAGCTGAACAAGATACTTGCCCGAAGTTCCTGATATGTCCTTGATGGAGAAACTCTTTTTTTTGCTGGGAGGAATAATGGCAATGTGTGCAAACAAATCTGATTTCATTATGATGAGTTAGCTGATTGTTGCATAAGCCTTCACAATGTCTCTTCTTTTTTTCTTTTTTGTTTCCCCTGCAGACTACTTCCATGACAAATAGCTTAAGAATGTGTTATGGTTTTGTTTGTTTCTTTTTTTTCTTTCAGTGTGAAATGGTATTAGTAACAGCCCAGTAAATTTTGAGGCCTGGAGAGGAAACACAAGGACGTATGCTTCCCAAGCAGTCTCTCCCCTCCTGGGTCACTCCAATTAGTATCTTCTCTACAAGATGGTGGTGTCACAGGAGCTTTGAGGTGGGCTCCATGATAGTCTCTGGGCATAAGAGATTTTCAAGCCAATTTTCCATTTCTCCAGAGTATGGATTGGATAAGGAGGTTTGTAATGTGTGATTTACGGACAGCTGAGCACTACAGATGATAACTTATGGCAAGTATCTTTATATATCAGAGAATACTTAATGTGCAGCTCCTGCTAAAAAAAGAGATCATTCACAATGGTAAATGATTTATAACATGTTTTCTTTTGCCAGCTACATCTGTACCCAATCCACATCTTACCAAAACCCAAATACAACTGTTTGAGAGCTAACAAAACTGGAAAAAGCTAGCAACTGCAGCAGTTGTTATGCAGCTTGGCCTCCAATGACTGCATATACTTGGTAAACTTGGTTAGGACACTACTGTGTTCTTTTTTGGTATTATTTGTTCTGAGTAAAGCACAGAAAGCAAAACATTCTTCATGCAAACATAGGAAAACAAAAGTTAAAGAAGGCATGCCAAGTATCTTTCTTTGCTCCTACACAAAGTACTTCTATAATTTTTCCATATTGTCTTCTCTCTCTACCACTACTAGCCTTAGTACCTGCATGTTCTTCCGTTAGAGCTGTATTCTTTTACCTTTTTCATGCTTGCTTCACTACAACCTGTTACGAATTCTTTGTGCTTCACCATTGTACTGGTCATAGGGAGGATTGGGTACAGGAGCTGGCAAATGCTGGCTCTTTCATCCTTCCTGTGCTGCTGTTGTGCCTCAGCAATGGAGCTTACCTTGTAGATACAGAAGGGCAGCGTGAGCACGGAAAGCAACATGCCCATTCTAAACACTATATTTATTCCCTCAGCTTTTCGTCAGGAAATGAGTTTATTGAGTGCAATGTTTGGGATTTGATAAGGAATGTTCTTTCTTCCTTTTTTTTTTAGACAGCGAGAACAGAGCAGTGTTTGGTGTTGAGGACGAATGAAAAATTTGCTCATAAAAATGCTTTTCACTCTTAGATATGTTTAGTTTTCTTGAATCTGACACCTATCTGGCACAGCAACAAACATCAGATAAACTGAATCAAAAGTCAAGCAGCAAGCTAAGTGCCTCTGAAGTTTCCCCCTCCCCTCTTTTCCTCTTAGGCAGACTTGCATTGTTAGCCATTTCAGAGCTGTCAGGGAGAGCAGAAAGCTGAAATGTCTGTGTCCACGTACAATGAAATTGTGATAACGTTTAAAAAAAATCTCACTGCCATAAGTAATTTTGTGTTTAAAGTGAAGAAGACAAGCTAGAAATGCACTTTGGCAAAGGAACAGGAGAAGGGTGCCTTATTAGTCAGAAAGAAAACATGAAAAAATGCTCTGAAACAAACACTAAAGAAGTATGCAGGAAACAAAGCAATGATTCTTGTAGTTGTTAACAGACAGAGACAGTACTGGAGCTGCATAAGGAGGCAGTCCACATTTATTTCAGATAGGAGGAGATAAACGTTTTAGATCTGAACAGGTCACATCCAAGTCCTACTGAACTCTATACTGACCTACTTCAACTCAATGCCTACTATATATTACACTCAAAGAACACAAAATAGGTGTTGACAGCTTTTAGCAGCCACAATTCTTGTACTGTGGTAGGACTGAGTAATTCCACTGCAGAAACAAAAGCTTATTAAACTGGGCATTGTACAAGCACCACAAAAGATGCAATCTCACCTTAAAGAAATTATAACGTGAGAATAAGGCATGTGATTACAGGTGGCTGCACATGGGCAGACAAGAAAATACTGCATGATATTGATGAAATCACCCATCATGGAGCGCTGCTAGTGCATGTTTTGCCTTCAGGTGTAAGGTTATTATATACAACAAATAGAATGTTGATCTTCCTGCACAGTACCCTTTCCATATATTCAATTAAACTTTTCAAGTCTTGTCCTCTATTCTATTCTATTCTATTCTATTCTATTCTATTCTATTCTATTCTATTCTATTTCAGACCATCTTTCTAGTATTGAAAGGTTTTCCACAGCGTTTTAAATTATATGACTAACAACTCTCAGCTGTTGATTTTTCTCTCAACCACCCCCTGAGAAAGAAGTACCTGAAATGATGTGACTTATTTTGCTTTGCGTTTTCCTTTTCTTCAGAAGCGTGTTGCTAGGTATTGTTAGAGAAAGCACTTAGAGTGAGAAGTGGTGACACTTATGACAGTTCCAAGTTTCTGAAGTGAATTACTTCGCAGCCTTGGACTGCCCCCTGAAAATATTCCATTTTTCTCTCATTTGCTCTCCTGTACCTGCAGACAGCTCCCTTGTGCTGAGGGACTGAAACTGTCAACCATAGTCTTAATCTCAAAGATTTAGGTGATGTTTTTTTCCTTAAGTATCCTAAAACAAGTGCTGGGATATCTTGAAGAGAACATTCAAGACCTTGAACTTCATTCATTTTCTAACAAGAGACAGTGTACAGCAGGGAGTTGCCTGTACGGCTGTGGAGATGTACTGTGGTAGCACGTCCCATTTAGAATTTTTTAAATATTGTAATCCTCGTGCCCTGGCAGGCCAAATTGCCATGGAACAACTGAGAGGTGAGGAAAACATGAAAACCCAGGATCAGGATGTGACGCAGTCTTTTACCTGGAGTTGATATTATCTGTACTCGAGTTGATGTGGATGTGAGGAATCCATATCCACCGAGAATAAAACTTGCTGGTATTATGAACTTCCAAAATTGCAAAATATCATTTTAAATAAGGAAAATATTAAAAATAAAAGTTTTTTTTTTCCTTCTGCTTTTTAAGCTGTTAGGGTGTATTTGTTACTAAGAGTAGCAGAAATAATTCTGCTACTCATTCACTGCTACAGTTTCCACAAAGTTTTCAGGGGAAAAATATATCTATTCATATGTATAAATATGTATATATATATGGTCATACACCGATATGTGTATACCTCTTTGTATGCACTGTGTGGGAGCAAGATGTATCAGGTAAGTAAGGACTGAAGCAGGCAGGGTGATCAGGTGCCTAGCTGGGACTGAAAGCTTTGGCTCCAAGACCCTGCTGCCTGTGTGATTCAGAGTGAGATACAATGAACTAGAACCCAAACACAAGTTTTTGACAACATCCTGTTTGGCTCAGAAAGTTGCTTCTTTTTCAGATGCAAAGTGAAAACAAAAATGAGACCTGAAAAGAGCCAGCGAAATGGTTTCTCCTCTGCTCAACTTCACTCATCTCACTTCACATATTCACATCAGATCTGCTGCAAAATTAATACACAAGAGAGATAAAAAAGGTAGCTATGACAAATCTTAAGATAAGAAACAGTTTTGTAGATTACAAAATCTGAAATTTTTCCTCCTCTCTTTCCATCACCCTCTAAAGAAAAGGATTTTACGACATTTAAAACCACTGTTGATTCTGCTGAATCAAAATGAAGCTGTTTCATTATTAGCTGTTAATTTACAACACACTGATGTAAATAACTAGACTGTGCAGATGATCACCAAAGCAGAATTGTTGCTAAAGTTCTATAATTTTATAATACCAATAGTCTAAACTTTAGCATGTGAATAATCACTTCTAGGTACCTTCATTTTTGAATGATCACTTCTGGCATGCTTTTGCTTTCCAAAGGAATGCTCACCATCACATTTGGAAAACTCAGTCCACCATTACTTAAAATCATTAATCACTTATGAAAATGTAAACCTCTCACATCTTTCAAAATGAAGAAGTGAAAACTAGAGGAGTTACATAATTTGCTCTCAAAGTCTACCCAGAGAAACTGACCATACGAAACTGAGATGAGAATTTAATTTTCAGTCAGAGAGGATTTTATTTTTTTCCTTAAGCTTATAATTCAGGACCATTTTCTAAAGATCTTAGTTTTTTTCTCATCTATTTCCCTTTAAGGAGGGCAAAAATGTATGTCAGTTGAAATTGCCATTCAATATAATTTGCCAGAATTGTAATTTTCCTGTCAAAAAGAGACAAAAAACCTTTTGAACCCTGATAGTGTTGCTGGTGTGCCCAGTTTTCTTCTGGGAGAGACCATCTCTAGAGATAGGTGTCCATCACTTTATCTACTCTGAAACTGGAAATAAATGGCCTATAAAGTGGTAATTCTGTGTCACATTTACATTTCTACCGGGAGCAAAACTAGAAAGCCAGCTATATATTACGTCAAGCCAGGAACAAATTTAGTAGGAGAGGGAAGAGAGTTACTAAAGGACTTTAATCTACCTACCCACTTAGGTCTTTCTAAAGTAGTACTGCACTTTATCTCCAGATTTGCAAACCCTCCCAGCTGGAGGTAGGGAACTGAGGAGGAATTCAATGAACAGAACATGGTTTAATAGACTGAAAAAGAGGAAATCTAGTCCCCATTTCTACCTCTACATTTGGACAGCATTTTCAACATTTTCAGTTTGTGAACCTCTAAACATTTTGAAAGAAGTTCCAAATGCGCTTTTAGAAGTATTTGAACATATTTCCTAACACTGGTCTTTGACAAGTGCATTATCTTCACTTAATCTTAACTTCTCTAGCTTTGCCATTACCAAACTCTCAGAGCGCTACACAGATATTCATGAGCCAGCCCTGCCTGCCCATCATCATCATAATCTCCCTTTTTATGTCTTGCATCATTTCATAGAGGAAGTCCCTAAACAGATTCACTTGATCAATCCAACATGTTTTCATTGCAAAGAACAATCTGGTGATTGGCAGCTTGCTTTGAAATACTGGTAAACCAGGTCCCACATAAAAATGTGAGATGTGAAGTTGAAGTGTACTCTTTAACCCAGCACTCCTCTTCCAGACGAGTTTTACAGAGAGTGCTTTAAATTAATTTAGTCCTAATGATATTTTATATAGTCAATTGACATACATCTCTTCAAAAAATATCAAACATGCTAGCATGAGATCATTTGCATCTACTGTCTACATCTTGAGACAGGTCTTTAACTAGCGCTTTTCCAGCCAAGATGAATACAGTACGCTGCTATGCCTCACCATTATTTATGAAAGGAGATATTTTGTTCTGATGGAATTTAAGATACATAAAAGAATCAAGAGAGGCAACTAGGCCAAAATTAAAAATTGATCAATTATATTTCTGATCAATTGATCAATTATATTTCTGAGGCGTTTCATAGCTTTTACTAGTCTGTTTCTTTCATTTAATTATCAGACTGCACAGAATGTTTTTCTTCCAAAGTAATACATTAAGCCATTCAGTTCAGAATATCTGCAATGGAAGCACAAGACTCATAGGTGATCACACCTTACTTCACGCAGCAACTGAGGAGGTATTAACTACCATCCTAAGATGCAGCCCTGTACTGTCACAGAATGAACTGTAAAAGATCTGATTGTGAATCCTCTTTGTCTGTTATATAGTGTTCACCCACTATGGAAGTGGCCGCATCACTGAGATAACAATTTTTTAGGAAGAGGGGTTTCATTTACTTGAAATTCATCTGTTCTAATAGATGTTATTTGCGTTAGAACCCAGGTACCTTATCTGCTATGAGAATGCCCTGACTACCTTAGAGTGATCTGGAATAAATCTCACAGTCTCACCTTTTGAAGCTGTTCGATTTGGAATGGGATATTAAGTGTGCATTGATCTTAAAGATGATAATTTTATAGCACTGTGGTTAAGAAGCCTGCACTGCTCCTTTACTACTGGGACGCATTGCATCAGATGAATTGTCTCCAGTATAGGTCTATATATCTATATCTAAGTTACCTAGGATCACCCTTATATCCACTTGACAGAAACTGGCCCTCTTAAGGTGCAGTTTAGTTCTTCCTAAAATTCATGTCTATATTACTCCAGTTTCTCCAGTGTATTTCTCCACATCTGGTGATGTCCAGATCACCCAGGACAGCCTAGGGTGATCAGCTCAGTGAAGCTGTCAAACTGATCATAGAATCATAGAATCATAGAATCATTTGGTTGGAAAAGACCTCGAGTCCAACTGTACCTACCCACTACTAAACCATGTCCCTAAGTGCCTTGTCTACCCGTCTTTTAAATACCTCCAGGGATGGGGACTCCACCACTTCCCTGGGCAGCCTGTTCCAATACTTGACAACTCTTTCCATGAAGATTTTTTTCCAAATATCCNTCGTTCACTCCTTCACAGTGGGATGGGGGAGAGAATTGGAAGACTAAAAGTGAGAAAACTCATGGATTGACATAAAGACAGTTTAACAGGTAAAGCAAAAGCAGCACACACAAGCTAAGTAACATAAGGAATACATTCACTGCTTCCCATGGGCAGGCAGGTGTCCTGCCATCTCCAGGAAAGCAGGGCTCCATCACATGTGATGGTNACTTGCTACTTGGGAGAAGAGACCAACACCCACCTGGCTACAACCTCCTTTCAGGTAGTTGTAGAGGGCGATAAGGTCTCCCCTCAGCCTCCTCTTCTCCAGGCTCAACAATCCCAGTTCCCTCAGCTTCTCCTCATAAGACTTGTGCTCTAGATCCTTCACCAGCTTTGTTGCCCTTCTCTGGACACGCTCCAGCACCTCAATGTCCTCGTGCTGAGGGGCCCAAAACTGAACACAGTACTCGAGGTGCAGCCTCACCAGTGCCGAGTACAGGGGAATGAGATGACTTTGTGGTTTAACCCCAGTAGGGAGCTCAGCCCCACACAGCCACTCGTTCACTCCTTCACAGTGGGATGGGGGAGAGAATTGGAAGACTAAAAGTGAGAAAACTCATGGATTGACATAAAGACAGTTTAACAGGTAAAGCAAAAGCAGCACACACAAGCTAAGTAACATAAGGAATACATTCACTGCTTCCCATGGGCAGGCAGGTGTCCTGCCATCTCCAGGAAAGCAGGGCTCCATCACATGTGATGGTTACTTGCGAAGACAAACCACATAACTCCAAACGTCCCTCCCCTTCCTTTTTCTTCCCCCATCTTTTATTGCTGAGCATGACGTCATAAGGTATGGAATATCCCTTTGGTCAGTTGGGGTCAGCTGTCCCAGCTGTGTCCCCTCCCAACTCCTTCTGCTCCCCCAGCCTGCTCACTGGTGGGGTGGTGTGAGAGGCAGAAAAGGCCTTGACTCTGTGTAAGCACGGCTCAGCAATAACAAAAATATCCTTGTGTAATCAACACTGGTTTGGTCACAAATTCAAAACATAGCCCCATCCTAGCTACTATGAAGAAAATTAACTCTATCCCAGCCAAAACCAGTACAGATGATTTCCATTCTAGGAGACAGATTCATATCCTGTTTCTTAACTTGATTCAAATCATCGCTTTGCACTGAGAAGAGTAGCAGAACCAAGAAGGAATTAAGATGGAGAGCACTCATTTCCCTCTACTGGCATAAGCAGTTCTAGATGCTCTTTTCAAGTATTTTAATAACCACAGTGAACCAGCCACTGAGAGAAAACAGGTATTGATTACAAACCACATGGTTCAGTTAAACTTTGAAAATACAGAAGACCTTTACTCAGGCTGCCTGTTTCTGGGTATATTCAGAAGTTGACCAGAGAGCAAAAGGGCAACCATTTCTTTTTGATTTCTTACTATTTTCTTTTAATTATGAAAATGTATTTACTTTCTGTCTACTAATTATTCTTATCACAGTGCATTTACCCACCAGGCTCTAATGCTCAAAGCACTGGATGAACCCAAGGCAGAATTCCAGAATCAGCAGACAAGGAGTGAGAGGCAACACAGGCTGCTTGAGCACACAAAGCAACTCAGTGTTATGTTAAGGCAACATATATTCCGAACCCAATTCTTGTGATTTACACATTGCACTACATTCACTTTTTTTCCCTTTATCCATACCAAAGTCACCAATAAAATCAGTACCCTGAAAAAACACGACACATTTCTTTATCTTCTGACACAGCAATTAAAACAAAACAAATAACAACACACACCCCCTAAAAAAGAAACAGAATAATAAACACTACTTTTTATCTTCCATTATGCTCTGATTTCTGATAATAGTAATTAGTGTTGTAAAATTAAGTTCCTTGATCTCTCGGGAATGTCAGGTTTTTGCCTGAGTGTTCCTGGATATATATGAACGTGTGTTTGTGTGTGTCTGTGTCTGTGTCTGTGTGTCTGTTCGTTTGTGTGCAAAACCCTACAAAAGCAAGTTATTTGCCATTCTTCTCACCTACTCCAGTCTATACCATTTGCCAATATTTCTGATACTTTGCTATTGCAGGAGATTGTATATACAATAAAGCAAACAAGAGCTTCATCCTACCTGTTATTAACAGCCTATCTCTCAAGAATTACTGCCTGGCTATAAAATGGTTCACCCATGAAACAGGTAAATTTAATAGGATCAATTTTCTTCAGTGGTATTCTATTCAATGTTAAACTTCATCCATAGCAACAGAGATTCTAAATTCATGCTTAGGGCTAGAAAACTAAGTCTCTTTATCATTAGCGTTCAGCATGGCTAGACAGTTCTGTTGAAGCCAATTATTAGACAGTGTTTCTATGTCAAAGTAAGCTGGGAAAAGTTAATGTACTTGAGAAAGGGAAAAAAAGTATCTGANAAACTGAACACAGTACTCGAGGTGCAGCCTCACCAGTGCCGAGTACAGGGGAATGAGATGACTTTGTGGTTTAACCCCAGTAGGGAGCTCAGCCCCACACAGCCACTCGTTCACTCCTTCACAGTGGGATGGGGGAGAGAATTGGAAGACTAAAAGTGAGAAAACTCATGGATTGACATAAAGACAGTTTAACAGGTAAAGCAAAAGCAGCACACACAAGCTAAGTAACATAAGGAAGACATTCACTGCTTCCCATGGGCAGGCAGGTGTCCTGCCATCTCCAGGAAAGCAGGGCTCCATCACATGTGATGGTTACTTGCGAAGACAAACCACATAACTCCAAACGTCCCTCCCCTTCCTTTTTCTTCCCCCATCTTTTATTGCTGAGCATGACGTCATAAGGTATGGAATATCCCTTTGGTCAGTTGGGGTCAGCTGTCCCAGCTGTGTCCCCTCCCAACTCCTTCTGCACCCCCAGCCTGCTCACTGGTGGGGTGGTGTGAGAGGCAGAAAAGGCCTTGACTCTGTGTAAGCACGGCTCAGCAATAACAAAAATATCCTTGTGTAATCAACACTGGTTTGGTCACAAATTCAAAACATAGCCCCATCCTAGCTACTATGAAGAAAATTAACTCTATCCCAGCCAAAACCAGTACAGATGATTTCCATTCTAGGAGACAGATTCATATCCTGTTTCTTAACTTGATTCAAATCATCGCTTTGCACTGAGAAGAGTAGCAGAACCAAGAAGGAATTAAGATGGAGAGCACTCATTTCCCTCTACTGGCATAAGCAGTTCTAGATGCTCTTTTCAAGTATTTTAATAACCACAGTGAACCAGCCACTGAGAGAAAACAGGTATTGATTACAAACCACATGGTTCAGTTAAACTTTGAAAATACAGAAGACCTTTACTCAGGCTGCCTGTTTCTGGGTATATTCAGAAGTTGACCAGAGAGCAAAAGGGCAACCATTTCTTTTTGATTTCTTACTATTTTCTTTTAATTATGAAAATGTATTTACTTTCTGTCTACTAATTATTCTTATCACAGTGCATTTACCCACCAGGCTCTAATGCTCAAAGCACTGGATGAACCCAAGGCAGAATTCCAGAATCAGCAGACAAGGAGTGAGAGGCAACACAGGCTGCTTGAGCACACAAAGCAACTCAGTGTTATGTTAAGGCAACATATATTCCGAACCCAATTCTTGTGATTTACACATTGCACTACATTCACTTTTTTTCCCTTTATCCATACCAAAGTCACCAATAAAATCAGTACCCTGAAAAAACACGACACATTTCTTTATCTTCTGACACAGCAATTAAAACAAAACAAATAACAACACACACCCCCTAAAAAAGAAACAGAATAATAAACACTACTTTTTATCTTCCATTATGCTCTGATTTCTGATAATAGTAATTAGTGTTGTAAAATTAAGTTCCTTGATCTCTCGGGAATGTCAGGTTTTTGCCTGAGTGTTCCTGGATATATATGAACGTGTGTTTGTGTGTGTCTGTGTCTGTGTCTGTGTGTCTGTTCGTTTGTGTGCAAAACCCTACAAAAGCAAGTTATTTGCCATTCTTCTCACCTACTCCAGTCTATACCATTTGCCAATATTTCTGATACTTTGCTATTGCAGGAGATTGTATATACAATAAAGCAAACAAGAGCTTCATCCTACCTGTTATTAACAGCCTATCTCTCAAGAATTACTGCCTGGCTATAAAATGGTTCACCCATGAAACAGGTAAATTTAATAGGATCAATTTTCTTCAGTGGTATTCTATTCAATGTTAAACTTCATCCATAGCAACAGAGATTCTAAATTCATGCTTAGGGCTAGAAAACTAAGTCTCTTTATCATTAGCGTTCAGCATGGCTAGACAGTTCTGTTGAAGCCAATTATTAGACAGTGTTTCTATGTCAAAGTAAGCTGGGAAAAGTTAATGTACTTGAGAAAGGGAAAAAAAGTATCTGATTCAATTCTCTGCAGGAATTCCCAGTGACTAGATAATATACAACTACCATACCACTACTGTAATAATTATCTTAAAAAAGGGAAAGGAACATCTGCTTATCAAAGTGAATGGAATCTTCTCCCATTGTCAACAGAGGCTCCCAAGCTTCCCATTTCCCCATACTAGTAGGTTATCATGGTGGGTTAGCCTTAGCCAGCTGCCAAATGCCCACCCAGCTGCTCACTCCTCCCAACAGGACAGAGGAAGAAAACACGATGGAAAAGTTCATGGGCTGAGAATAAGACAGGTAGCTTGCTGAATAGTTACTGTCATATGCAAAACAGACTCGACTTGGTGGAAAGTAATTTAATTTACTGCCAGTTAAAATACATTTTGGTAGTGGGAAACAAACAGACAAATAAACAAAATATTCAAAACACCTTGCCAGCAACCCTTTTTTATCACAGGCTCAACTTAACTCCTTCACTCCTCCCAGTAAATAAATATATAAATTACTGATTTGGGTAGTGGGAAACAAAAAGGCAAACATTAAAACATCACCTTTCTTGCCCCCTTTCCTGGTCCCACCTTCACCCCTTCACTCCTACTCCCACCTGGGCTCTCCACGGCCGCAGCTCCTGCAGGAAATCTCCCCCTGCTGCGGCGTGGGGCCCTCCCCGGGCTGCAGGGTGGGTCTCTGCTCCAGCGGGGTCTCTGCAGGGCTGCAGGGGATCCCTGCTGCGGGCCTGCAGCACCTCCTGCCCTCCTCCTCCTCCGGCCTGGGGCTCCCTCTGCTGCTGCTCCCTCCTGGGCTTCCTCCTCCTCTGCCTGTGCCGCCTTTTGCCCTTTCGGAAACCTGTTTTCCCCCCGGCGCCCCCAGCTTGGCTGAGGGGCTCAGCTGTGTCCTGCGGTGGGGCCGCTGGAGCCGGCTGGGTCCGGCTGGAACCGGCTGTGTCTGGCACGGGGCAGCCCCAGCCTCTCCTCACAGAGGCCGCCCTGCAGCCCTGCTGCCAGTGCCTGGGCACAGACACCCAATACAATAGTTATTAAGAAAATAAACCTGTAGAAAACCACGCAGATGTACAAAATAATCAACTAAAAGAGTGCTGAACTCTGTATCCAAAGTGTTGATGACAACAGGCCAGAGTGAACTGCTAGACTGCGTGCCGAGAGAAGACACGTATTTCATGCTCTCCTGCATTTCAGAAAAGAAGAGTCTACTTGATTAACTTGAGTTGATCTGTAAGCAAGAGTTTGACCCTGTAACACATACTTATGTGAACAGCTGTAATGGGAGTATCTTCCCTCTAGGTACTGTCTGACCTGTAACTTTATGAAGCTTATCTGCTGCTGTATTGCCTACTTGGTTGTGCGAAGTCTGGGGCCACAGGATTTGACTACTAGAAAGTTCTTGTCTGCAACTTCACAATTTCACTGTTCAAAGGATTTCTGAAAATCTCAATATGGGTCCCCTTGATGGACACTGTCATAGAGCTCCAGTAGGATAGTGAGGCATAATTTCCCTTTACAAAAGCCACACTGACTCTTTCCTCCTGCCTAAATCTGTGGTGTCTAGCTACACAGTAAAGTCTGCATATCCCATTCTTGAGGATGTTCTTTATAAAATGCACATGGTGATTATTTGCCTCTTTCAGGGAAATACCAACTTCTTCCACTTTAGATTCACAACCAACTTTTTTTTAAATTAAATGTCTAATCAAGTGTCTCCTTCCTTGTAATAAAAGAAAACAAAAGCAGGAAGAAGCAGCAGATAGAGGATATCCTACTGTATTCAATAGTCCATTGGTTGAAACATTCAGCTGATGTATGGGAAAAGTTTTATGTGCTTCTTTTGATTATTTGCAGCACTGTAGTCTTTGCAAAATGTCCTATGCAGGTACAGTGTATTTGAGAATGATAATTTTCTGCTTCCTCTTAGCTGAACCACTGTATTTTGCTTTAATGCTCTTACAGAAGTGTACTCAATTATTTTAGAGCTTAGCGGTTGCAGTATTCAAGTGGAAGCTCTCTGTCCTTGTCTCTGTTGAGTATGTCAGGCAAACCAGAACAGTTTCAACAAGAAGGCAAAGAAAATCAAGAGTTCATGTCTTAAATTTTGATGGTGACTCCAGTTTTGAGGAAAGTCAAAACAGTGGGTTCATATTCCCTTAAAGAAGAAAGTGACTTGAGTTTCTCAAGTCAATCCTAATCTATAGCCATAAGTGGAATGCATTTATTTGTTCATTGCCACATACTGCATGAGTTGCATATGGAAGTTATGATGACACTGAGTAACCTAGGGCAGGAAACTCTGTAATGGCAATGCATATCTGCATATATGTTCAAGTAACAGAACTGGGATTATCTAAGGCTTTTTACTGGTCAAAAGCTGGTCATCTGGAAATTAATAAATAACAGGATAATGGGGCAATTTTTTTGGTTCCTTTTGAATTTTGGTTCTTAAAAAAACAGCTAAGTATCTTATTTCATTTTATAGTGTTAACGTAAAATCATTTACTGAAGTCAGTCAGTTCAGGCAGAGAAGAAAGTATATTCCTCTTAACATCACCAAACTTTGAGATATAGCATTTGTTTCCTTGTCTACACATCTCTTTCTAGGTTATAGTCAGAAAATAAGTATTCCTGAATACATAGTGGTTATTCCTATGAGAAATTAATTAACTTAGTTAACTAGTTTTGATGTTGAACTTAACCACCTTAAAGTCCTTGCTCAGCCGTCTCCTCCTTTCAGAAGCAGCTACATGCGATTTTCTACAGTTTCTGTTCCTCCAGGATTTTCATGTCTACTCAGTCTTTTTTCTCAACGTAATCTTTAAATAGCCCAGGAAATGCGAACCAGCTTCAACAAGAGAAGACAATCTGCTGGTGGAGGCCTGTACCTAGGCAGTGTAAGGGAAGCCAGGTCAACCATAGCTGAAGTCTAATCTTCAACAGACCATACAAGGGGTTTGACTGAGTGCTTGAACTGTAATGTTTAAGCTTTAGAGGAATGAGGACTTTCTTGACTTTAAGTTCAACTATTCTTTTCACTTACTCTGAGACCTCTTGCTTAGTTTAATATTCCTTGTGGACTCCATTTCAAAATGTTTAACTCTCTCTAAGTGTCCATATTCACCTTCTAAGAGGCATTTTAGGGCCTTATTCCCTTCACTGAAATAACACAGCAGCTGTTTGAATGCACTGTAGATAATTTCTGTCTTGTATGGCCTAAAACCTGTGCTTGATACAGACTCAAGTTTTTCCTAGGACATTACTCAGGATTTGGGCTAAGGAACTGGGAGGCAAACCTCTGTTTCATAATGAAGGTATACTCTATTGCACGGAGTTGTCTTGTCTCATACTGCTTTCTGATATGAACAACTGATGTTTAAAATGCGAGCAAAATATCAGCACCCTAAGCATGTTTGCAAGCAGTCATAATCTGCAACAACAAAAGGCTGACCCACTAAAATTTCAGTAAAGGGCTTCAAAGAAAATTATCATATGATTAAATAAAGCACACACTTAAATGTGTCTTATAAACCTTGGCCTAAGAAAAGCAAGTACAAAAGAATGTCAGACTTTTCTGAGCCCTGTCATAGAGTTCCTATATTATTTTGATCTCCTCAGTCCTACAATATTAATCTAATAATTCCTTACTTCATCCTCTTAGGGACAGTAATGTTTCTCCTACCTTTTATTTTCTCTCCTTACTGTGACTCTGTCTTCTTCTTGGTGAATATTTACACGGTAGCTAGCACAACGGGACCTCATCCTTGACGGACAGATTTTCTATTAATAAAAAGAGAGAAAGAACAAAAAAAGATATCAGAAAAAGTCATAGATGGAAATCCTTCTTAATTCCTACAGTGCACATCAGGCTACCACATAGATATTGTACAGGCACGCACATGTGCATAAAAATGATTGAAAACTGGTTTGGAAAAAGCGGCTAGCTATGGTGATTTTTATAAACAGCTGTCAACTTCCTTGACTGCTCATAGCATACCAGGGTAGCTTGTGATGCCTTTGCAGACTCTGAGCTGTCATTCAGGCAGAGACTGGGTGAAGATGCTGATGCCTTAGGAATAGATTCAGATTATTACCATGATGGGGATGTGACCATTCCCTTGCTCTCTCTGATAATGTTGTAGATATTGCAGTGACACACATTATCTTCCCAGCTGCCAACATATCTCAAGAGATGGAGGGGGAAGGGAAAAAGTCCAACCCCATACACAGCGTTTTATCTAGAATTGGAAGTCTTCATCTCTTTATTCTCGGCCAAATAAACAGGCAGCCTGACTTTCACAGGAAATTTCTTGTGCTCCTGTAGACACTTGTCTGTAGCACCAATGTGCTAACGATTAAAGGTTAAATCCTGCTCTTGTTCTTACAAGGGGAAATGCTTTTTTCAGCATTCAGTCCCACTGGGCTAAAGAGCACTGTGAGCAACCGTCCTTTTGTGGAGGGAAAAAAGCAAGTCATGTCACCCAAGGCATACCCTTAGGAAATCAATTTGCCTCACAGGGCCTCAAAAGGCATGTCACTGAGTGCCAGAGGGCAGGTCTATTATGTACTTTGCCTGGTATACTGGGGCTTTCATCCAATATGGCTTGAGACCTCCCCACTCCTGCTAAACAAAAAACTCTAGGAGTAGAAACAGCTTAGTTGTGTTAATGCGGTGCTGAGCATGTACTAACAGGCCTTTGCAGGGAACATAAAGTACCTCTGAAGAGGTTTATGAACCTTTCTTCTGGGACCCTTACACTGCCAGTCAGTTTGTTGGGTCTTGGGGATGGAGCAGTTCTGCTACGGCCTGTTTGGGGGACTCCGTCATGATGTTCTTGTCTACCACAGAGACATGCCTAAAGGGTACAATGGACTGCAAAATCTGCAAGACTGACTTAATCATCGTGACTACAAAATAGATAAAGAAACACACAAATAAATGTGAAACTGCCCTTGTCTTCGGGTATCTAAGTCTATGGGGTGATTTAGCTTTCCAAACTTCATGACTAAAAACACATCCTAAAGAAATCACTAGAAAGGGAAATAGGAACTTTCATCAACTAGCAGAAATCCAGAAATTAGCTTTTGAAAATTAATGAATAAATGAACAACAAATTTTATTGAGGTCTTTATAAATTTATAGTATTTTTCATTTCTCACCAACATGCTAAAATGCCATCATCTGGAATATAATCTGAGTTGCTAATTCTCTGCAGTGCTCCTGGCACACTAAGAGGATGGATAAAATCTCTCCCCATTTTGCTGCTGCAGTCTTCCTCTCCAATGACCTTTAATGTTTCCCCACTCACTGCTTCCTCTATGTCCATTCTGAAGGATGTAACAGTCCTTGCAGTGATGTCAAAAAAAAACCCAACAAAAAACACCAAAAAACCAACCAAACAATCAACCAAAAAAAGTCCTGTCCCTCCCCCCCCCCGCCCCAAACTCTTTCTTCTCTTTTTTTTTTTTCCTGAATGAGAGAACCTTGGAACTCCATGTTGGAGAACATACTAATATATATATGTAAATCTAAAGTAAGGATGATTACAGGCAGTGTGTTTTTCTATTCCTTTGTCAACCTAACAGAAAGATTATACTGTTATACTCCTGTGAAACAAAATAACCTGCCTATGTGCACAGGAGAAAGTTGAGAAATGAGTGTTGAAAAGTACACAGTGCTGGTACTTTTAATTTATGGATACATACACTGTTATATCAAAGTAAACAACATTCTTTATGACTTTTAAACATTCACACTATTTCAGGTTGGATTCCAATGAGTGTGAAGAGGGTGACATTATTTTCATTGCTGCTCCACATCATTAAAGAAAACAAAACTCAGAAACATCTTTCAGCAGCTCTGCTTTCTGGCTTTCTCTGTTTTATGGTCCTTGTGTGTGTTAATAATGAAAGCAGCAGGGAATTCTTCACTTGCCACAGAAAAGGAACAGACAAAACCAAACACAAATGAGAAAGAGATAGTAAGAGAAAGACAAAAAGGACTGTGTGATTCTTAAAGAAGTGTAAATACAGTTTTCCCCTAACACTCTAATGATAATTCACAGCTCAGTCTCTAGAATGCAAAAGATTCAATGAACTAGGACAAGCAACTCTCTGTGGATGTTTTTGATGACTCTAATCATCTTTTGATGATTACATTGATAAAGGTAATAGCATTCTTGAAGTATTCTTAGACTCTTGTGAGGCATTTGATTTTGTAGTGAATAATACATTTTTTAGGAAACTAGTATCATACTAAATCAACATGGTTCATATTAAATGGATGGGAATGTGATTATGTCAGGCATCAAAGGATGCCTCTATGTAACTTTTTGCAGACAAGCTTTTACTGATTTTCTGGGGAGATGCAAACTGAGTCTACCTATGTTCTAAGCTATAGATCCATATGATCTTCAGCCTGCTGAATTTCCTGCCTATAGTTAGTGATACTGAATAGTGATTTTTAGGGAAAGTACTACCTCTCCTTTTCTGCATGCAGTCCTAGGAAACAACCATGCCATTCTCATGGAGATATTCTGGAAGCCATGGAAATGTGCCATTAAAGAGCAAGACTATACTTTCTGGAGATTTAGAGATTTTGCAGATAGAAGAATGGTAGGGTATCTAATCTATACTGCCTCTACCAACTTGAAATGGAAGAAACTGGACTTTAAGACACCATTCAGAAAAGTATTATAGCCTGGGATAAATCTCACCAAATTTTATTCATATGAGACTTGGATCTCTGATATATGGGTTTCCCATGTGTCCAAAGGGAGAAGGACAACCAAAATTGGACACTTGGTTTAGGATGGGATAAATTGCCCACTGCAGTCTGCTAAGACAAGAGCTTAGTTAGGAATTTAGTTTTCAGATGACCAAAGTCATTTGAGATGAAACACACTCCTCATCATCTCTCATTAAGAGCTATTAGGGTAGCTGTTACTTTAAAAGAATGTAACTTATTCACTTAAAATTACAGTTATTAAAGTCAGCTGTGATATAGAGATCTCCTGTCTTGAAATTTTCTTACTCACTTAAATGATAACAAATCTGTTCATATTAAAGCTACATCCTAGTTATAAGCCTCAATTCAGAATTTTTCACAACAAAAGGACACTAGGAAAGACACCAAAAGTCAGACAATGGGTCAGATTTTTGTGATTTGATCTAAATATTAATAACCCACAGTGCAGAAAATATATCTCAGACTAATAATTTGAATCTGTTTCAGTTTCAGTTCCAGCCTTTGGTCTTTGTCATGTCTTCCTCCATTGGATACAGAATTGTTCAAACTTTAATCAGAACAGTGTGCCTCAACCCTTAGCAGAATTTTAAGTTACTGTGAAAAATAGTGCCGTCTCCCTCCCGGTCACTTGTTTCATCCCTGACATGCTAACCATATCTTTCATGTTCAAAGTTAAAAATGCAAGAAGTTTATGTTACCTTGGTTTGTTGTTTATTATTATTATTATTGGGGTTTGGGTGCTTTTCTTTGGTTTGGGGTTTTTTCAGTATCTTCTTTTGCTTTGGCTGATGTAAGCATATTCTTGGCCTGTGAGATACTTAACAGACTTATCTATACAATAAAGGAAGGTTTAGAGTTGCCTTATATAATTTCCTTAAGGTGTTTATAAAATCTTCCATTCCACTCTATCCATTTGTTCAGCAGCAAATCAAACAAATTTTACTGATTCATAAGGCCTCCATAGAGTCAGAGGAACTAGTAAACAACTGAAGCGTTGGTGTGTTTGTGACTTTGTATATTTACGCATGTATGTGTGAGCATTTATGTGTGTGTGTGTTTCTGATTGTGTGTCTAGTTTGGGGGAATATTTGGAGAAAATTAAAGAAAATCACAGCTGTGCTAACATATTCCACAGCAATTGCAATAGAATACATCTCACTGAAGGATAAGTAGCAACATCTGTAGAAATGATTAGACATTAAATGCATACTGTGAAATATCCAGTGTTGAAGCAGCTGCAGTCCATGCTGACATACTTTGCCTATTATGTAAAAACATCAAGATACCCTTCCCACAGGTGTTAGGCAGCAGTAACCATAAGGTGATAATGAAAGGCAAAAACAGATTTTAGTCCTTTCTCACTCAATACTGACAATAAAAATAGACAAGATCTGTGACATCCATTATTGATCCACTCCATTGCAAGATCTTCCATTTGGGAGTGTAAGATCCTGGCAAACCATCTAACGGTCTTCCACTAAAAGTTAAAATCTCCCAAGGCAGGTCTCTTGGGTAAATTTTGACACTGGTTTACAGATGTGTTCTGTGTTACAGGAACAGAAAGTTTATGAGTCCAAGGTAGCAGATGGAAAGCAGGGCAAGAAGAAGAGAAAACTCCAAGTTTAACAACAGTCTTCCCATATTCATTAGCTCTTCTGTTAATGCCACATGCACTAAAATTACGAAGAGTCACCAGGTGATTTTTTTTTTTTTTTACTATTTATGAATAGCTCCTCAAAGAAAAGTTGGCAATTTATCCTTGAGGCAATATTTTTATTTTCTAACCATGCAATGAAAACAAAATTTAGTTTTAGCTTGAATATCTCTGCCCAAAATGCTTCCAGCACTGAGAATTATCGATTACTGGATACCAATATCAATGAAATATCAGTGAATGTTTACATGTAGTCTAAAGTATTATGCATGTGTCTGTCTTGGAAATGTGATTCTGTGGAAAATCTCTACCTTGTTTTTATGGGTTTGGTCTACAGCCATGTGCTGGTTTTGGCTGGGATAGAGTTAATTTTCTTCATAGTAGCTAGTATGGGGCTATGTTTTGGATTTGTGCTGAAAAGAGTGTTGATAATACAGGGATGTTTTCGTTATTGCTGAGCAGTGCTTACAGAGAGCCACGGCCTTTTCTGCTTCTCACCCCACCCCACCAGCCAGTAGGCTGGGGGTGCACAGGAAGTTGGGAGGGGACACAGCTGGGACAGCTGACCCCAACTGACCAAAGGGATATTCTATACCATATGACGTCAGGCTCAGCATATAAAGCTGGGGAAAGAAGAAGGAAGAGGGGGTCATTCAGAGTGAGGGCGTTTGTCTTCCCAAGTAACTGTAATATGTCATGGAGCCCTGCTTTCCTGGAGACGGCTGAACACCTGATTGCCAATGGGAGGGAATGAATGAATGCCCTGTTTTGCTTTGCTTGCATGTGCAGCTTTTGCTTTACTTATTAAACTGTCTTTATCTCAATCCATGAGTTTTCTCACTTTTATCTTCTGATTCTGTCCCCCATCCCACCAGGGTGGAGTGAGAAAGCGGCTTAGTTGCTGTCTGGGGTTAAACCACAACAAGTCATTTTATTATCATTTCTCATCACGTTCTACCCTGCCAGCTGAATCATCATCTTTGCAAATCTCAGTCTACAGCTGTAAATGAAGAAATTACTTCCAAGAAAAAGTGATTATTCATTTCCTACTCTTTTAGTCTTGTAACGTCTCAAGGTTAAAGATGCACATTGTGACAGAGTAAAATTATCCTTGTGTTTTGTCTATTACAACCTGCTTACCAGTGTTCACCAATAAAAAAGAACAAAAAAAGAGACATGGTTTTATAGCTGGAACTACTTTGAAGATCTCAAACAGATAAAGGTTGCATGTGACAAGGGCAATTACTTAAAATCAAAATGTTTTGTGAAAACACATCAAACAGAACAATTCTAGTGAACTTTTAAACAAACAAACAAACAAACAGGTTCAAGAGAAGCTTGCCCAGTTTCTGGACAGATTACTTGAGGGATTACACTTATTGGGTGACAACTCCGGGGCCTGTTACTTCCTGGCAGCCCACAGCTGGAGAAAGATTTCTGCCTCTCTCATCAGATGACTGCTTCAGACCACATATATCACACAGATGCATATGCAACCTGGGAAGCCAACTGTTCCAAAGGCTGAGTTGCCATTGTGAACAGCTCACGTAAGGATTAGAAGCTGCCAACATAAAAGCTTCAAGGAAATACTATTTTACTTCAGAACTATGTTGGTTTTGGACCTTACACTGAACAGCTATAATTCTCAACTTGCGAGATCATTGTACCAATCTAGGATCATAATATTGCTAGGAGAATGAAAACTACCCTGCAATACATATTCAGTTTCCCATGCTTTGCTATTTCTAGTAGACATAGCCCTTCTTTGTAAGAAGATGTAGATCGGTGGTACAACTGCACCTCTGAACCAGCAGAGGATCCAAAAACAAGTATTTGCACTGTCTAGACAGTTTTTAGCAATCTGATGTAGTGTGATTCAAAGAGATACGGCAGCGGGTGGAAGAGCAGAGCAGAAAAGAAGATTGAGAGCCATTACGTGTTAATTTTTTACTGACAAGGTAAGAATGTTCTTAGTACAGGAAGCCCTTTTTCTATTGCTGCATTGCTTCATTACTGAACTTATATCTGTATAAAGATAAAATAATAAATCAAAAGGCATACACAGACATACGCACAGGAAAGCCTGCTGACACATATTATATATAGAAATACATGCACACACAATATGCATATACCATGTGCATACATATACATACCTCTGTATACTCCCATATAAAAATCTGTTGGTTTTTTTGCTATACAATAAATACGTATACACATATCCACACCTATTTAATATACATATGAATATTTACACATATGTATGTGTATACACACAGACATCTATATGTAGTAATGTTAAAATTACTCATTCTATAAATGACAGAAAAAAACAGCAACAATAGCTGACAGCATCTCTTTTCTGGTAAATATGAGGAACTGCTAATAGCCACATCAGAACATGGTCTGGGGATCAGCACAGACCGTTGATGATTTATATGGGAAACAACTTCAGTGTATGGTGAAAACAATTTATTGTGCTGCACTGAGCAGAAGCACAGTAAATTGCTCGTGGCCTCCCATGGATTCCACAGGTACAGTAATCAGGAGGAACATGTTTCTGTGCAATCATCGTCGCTTATAATATACAGTAGTTCAGTGCCACATCTTCAAAACTCAGTATAGAAACTTGTCATTTTGAACATGGTTTGGTTTTGCTGTTGGAGTTCTACCTTGACCAGGCATGAATTGTAAGTACAACTACAGCTCTTGACTTAAGGTGGCCTGTTAAAAATGTGTCTGGCTATTCCAAACAGATGTGAAATTTTAGTTTTCTGTATAAAATTTCAGAAAGGCAAACCAGAAAGAGGACAATTTTCCATTCAGTTGAAAAAATGACTTTTCTGTAAACATTTCTATGGAAATCATTTTGTTCATCCCAGAGTTTTTGGGTTTATATTCCTGTAAAGTCATTACCTCAGTTTCAAATGACAGAAATGTTATTAAAAAGATGATGTTTCCAGTATTATTTTGGTCACTAAAATTTTAAAATAGCTTAAGCCAGAAAAAATAGTTTTATTTTGAATTATTGTAGTAAAATCTAGTAATTAAGTCTTACTGGAACAGGTTGCCCAGAGAGGTAGTGGAGGCCCCATCCCTAGAAACATTCCAGGTGAGGTTGGACAGGGCTCTGAGCAACCTGATCTAGTTAAAGATGTCCCTGCTCATTGCAGGGGGGGTGGACTAGATGACAGTCCCTTCCACCCCAAAGCATTCTATCATTCTATGATTGTATGATTCATTATGAATAGAAATAGGGAAATAATGATTTTTGATTCATCAACAACTCAAAAATAAAAATGCATGTTATAGCTAAAAACAATATTATTCAGAAAAATTAAAATATAAGGGAAGTACTTTTTTCAAATGAAATACTGTAATTTAGGAAAAAAAATCTTTTTGTCAGTTTTGTTTGCAATACCAGCCAAAGGAATTTTGAAGCAACTTATTGTTTCAGAGTGTTAAATCCTAAACATTTTGTCAAACAATAGAAAGTAAGTATTTCCTATATTGGTTTATTTTATTTTGCTTCAGAATATACAGAAAATCTGATGCAAATCTCAAAATATTTAATATAATTATTTAGATGCCCTAATACTGACTTTTAAGCCAAAGAAAAAGGTTTTGTGCAAAAGAAGGTGCCTGCTACCTAATATTAATGTTCAATAGTTTATGGGTCAGATCTTAGATATACATTTTTTGTATGAAAGATGGAGACAAATATGGGACCTCCTGCTCTCTGACTATTTGTTCATCTTAGTATATCACACTGCAGGGAAAAAAGAATTCCTACTACAACTACAGGGATTATATAGAAGCTGGCTTTTGCTCACTGTTTTGAAGACATGGCAGAAAGTGTGAGCAGGGACAAGGAGAAGAAATAGAAAGGATTGTCTCTTCAACTCTTCTTTCTATTTGGTGGGGTTACTAGAATTTCCAGGCCCCTCAAACCATCTTCTGATGTTCAGCTTTGAGCAACAAAATGTTGAGCATGGATGAGAAAGTATGCAGTTGAGGGAGGACAGTAACTTTCCCTGAAACTTGTCAGGAGGGAGGAAGTCTGGATTTTAAGGAGGAAGGACTAGAAGGTCCTAATAGCTCATTTGAACAATCCACCTCCATCAGAGCTGTGGCCTCATATATCACTCAGCCACTACAGAAGCTGAACTTGAGTATTGCCCATTTCTCCTAACGTTCTTTATCAGAGCAATGAGTCCTCAGGTGGAAAGTTTTTCTTAATACTCAAGTGAAACCAGACACAATTTTTCAGGGCCCAAATTCAGGTTGTCATAACAACTTGACACAGTTCTAATAATCCTATTTTTATTACACTGCTTAAGTAGAAATAACAAGATGTATTTGTTCCCCATAAAAACAATTGCGATCCAACCAGTCAAAGTGTGTTCTTGTAATTAGATGTAGAGCACCAGTACAACTCACAGTGACATCAGGTTACTCTCAGAGTAACCCTGCTGATGTTGGTGGTTTAGTTTGAATTTATATAGGTGTACCTGAGCTCTGAATGTGCCACCAAATAACTAAGCTTCTTCTGCTCTTAAGGAAAGCTCTACTGTTCAAATCAGAAAGGATACAGAATTGTGAACATATTGAAAAAAACTGAAGTGGAAATAAGATACAACAGAAAAAGGTGTTTGCTTAAAAGCAAGAAAGGAAGATTATCAGTTCTAAATAGTCACACTGGAAATTTTGATCTGATCTTGAGACATTTACAGAATACCTGCTAAAAAAAAATCTTCATCCACAGTTGATAACTTAGCCACATTTTCTGGGGCAATTGTGTACTGTGTGCCATCACACTGGAAGTTTTCTTAACCTTCTCTAAGCTGTATCTAAACATCTCAATGCCCTACAGGACAAAGCAAAACAGGTGACTATCTTGGTTTCAGCTGGGATAGAGTAATTTTTTTTTCTTCTAGTAGCTAGTACAGTGCTGTATTTTGGATTTAGTATGAGAATAATGTTGATAACACACTGATGTTTTAGTTATTGCTAAATAGCGCTTACACTAAATCAAGGACTTTTCAGCTTCTCAGCAAGAAGCTGGGAGGGGGCACAGCCAGGACAGCTGACCCAAACTGGCCANTTTCCTTATGCTTTTATTAGGTCCTTGAAATGCCATTTTGTTGCTCTCTCCCTTAATTTGTTTGGGGAAAAAAAAAAACCAAACCAAAACCCTGAGTAATAACCCTTCACTTCTTTTCTTATCTTGCTAATTTACATGCAGAGTTTGAGTGCAAAACCTACTCATTTTTATAGCAACTAATATGACCAGATGGTCTANGTGCCTTCAACAGTATGAATCCTCACAGGAAAGTGATATATCACATGGATACGAATCCTAAATATGTGGTAATGATGTAATCAGGTAATGCATATAATATGGACCAGAAATTAAGCAGATCTTTAGCTCATGTAAATTAACATTGAACCATTCAAGTATTTGCTATAAAGGCACCTAAGTCATTTTCAAATGATGAAAAGCTTCTGAAAGCTTTTGTGGTACTACCCAAAGAAGGATGAAGCATCACAAATTCACTGTGCTAAAGAACTACCCACTAAGCAATGTAAAGAAGAGAAACCCCTGAAGAGCTTCAAATGATATAAAAGGGTGGCAGCCGACATCCCCCTCAAACCTTTTACCTCCAGAGTACCAACAAAGGAAGAAGCAAGTTGCTTGTGTTCCCTTAGATTTAAAGACACTCAGTGTGATGTTTAAGAATATTGAACAATAAATATCATGTGGAAAGTGAGATTCTGCATGAAAATAATTTGCAAGAACAAAGAGAAAGCAAAATAAAAGAATATGTGTTGTTAGATATCACTATGTGTTGTTAGATGTACATGTGTTGTTGTGGATATCAGTTTCTATATTAGTAAGAAATAATAAGATATCAGTTTCTATATTAAATAAGGTGTTCAGTGTTTGAGTTCTTGATCAGTATGCAAGGTGTCAAACAACTTCTCCTTGCCTCTGGTTATTTCAACAGCTGACAGTGTTCTTTACAGAACAAACAAACAAAAAGTATAATTTAATCATGTCTTTGACAACATTTGCTTTTCCTAATATCACCTACAGTCTTTGCTTTAATGACACTATTTTTAGATAGATGCCTGATGTATTGATAATAAGTATTCCATGCAAATGGTTGTATTTCAGTATTGAAATATAGGTTCTGTGAAAAGTTCAGTCTGTATTTAGAAAATATGGTTTAAATGAATGCATCAAATAGCAAGTCTGGTTGCCCATTGCTTTGTACATGACTGGATTATTGATAATTGTGCAAAGGAAATGCAAAGAACTGCTATCCACATATGAAGACCTTTTTTCTTCTGTGTTACAAAGGATAACTATTTCTGTAGCAGTCCCTGGGATCTCAGCTGAGACAGTTGTCATTGCACTCATGGGATGCCATCATATCCTCTGAAAGAAAAACTTTATTTTTGGTAGCAGAATTTGACTAACAGTCTTTTGGGAAAAATAACCCAAGGGTATGATAACTCTACACAAGGTGAGGCTTGAGGATTGAAGATAAGACCATCTACCAAACTGACCTTAGAAACACCATTCATAATACAGAAGCTTCTTGGATTTTTAGTCTCCTTTAGATCAGTACTTTTACATCTGCTTTCCATGGTCTATGAATCCAACAAAATACAAGTTTATAACAGCAGAACTTGACACTGAAGCCCTGGGGGTTTTTTTTGCTTCTATTTTATGTATTTAACAGATCATTTCATCACATCGTATTTTAGAGCTATTGTGTGGGTATCCAAACGGTTGGAACTATATGTAAGATAAGATAATTTCTTACTGACGGTGCTTTTCTTCTTCATAAGTTAAAAAAAGACAAAAAATGTAGCTAAGTGTACTATGTAAGATAGTACAAGAAAATGTACTAACTGAAAAATAACACATTTCCTTAGGAACAAGAATTCTTTGTTAAATAAGATGTTATTTAATTGTTAAATAAATTGTTAATATGGTGGTTTTTCTTTTAAAGGAAAACACTTCGTGACCGTAAAAATAATTACTAGTATTACAATTGATGCTTAGTGGCTCAAAATCAGGTTGAGGTAAACTAAAAGTTGAGAAGTAAGTTTTAAGTAACATTTTTATTTTTAGAGTCATACTTTTAAAAGCTAAAAAAATGTTTATGTGTGTCTATATTTATATATTTAGAGTGTCTGTATTTATATAATCAGACTTCTTTGAAATGAAAACGTTTGAAGTACTCATTTTTTGCATGTTTGGTTTTGCAAATAGACTTTTGGATTTTTTTTTTTGGACAATTTGTATTTTTTAGCCATGTTATTCAGAAATTTTGAAAGCAAGATAGACCTTAGAAGAGCTGTCATTTTAATGTTATGTTCAATTTGTTCATTGTGGAAGTATTTGCATTTCAATTCTAACCAAATCCTCTGAGATCTCAAACCAAAGGTATGAAAGTTTTTCATTCTTCATGACATTTCTGGGATGCCATTTCTTACAGTAATGGATTGTGGGGGAAGACTGATCTCATGATAGCATATCTTTTTTTTTATGTATAACATTAGAGAAAATATTAAGTACAGGACAGGAATTTTCCTCCCTATGATGATGTCACTTTGATCTCCACTGCATACAGAGGATTTATAAAAAGACAAAAGTTATTATCATGCTTCTCCAAGGGACTGGGACTGCCATTCTGAAAATAAATCAGAGATGGGCTGTTTTCCTTCCAAACACATTTGACTCCAAATCTTCCACTTAAGTAAAGCATTGTTATGTCCTCTGTATTTGTATCTGTTAAGATCATATCCAATATTTCTCTATTCTTTACTGTTGGCTGAGTTATTCTGGAAATTCAGATAGACATAATGATGCCTAAAAGGCAGCGGAGAGTGCTCTAAGCCATAAAATCATTCAGTTCCTCAAAGTTCACAGAGGTAGACTTGCCAAGAGAGGAACTAGGCTCTTTCTCATGAGCAATATTCAAAAAGCTTAGCCAAGAGGGCCAGGCTTCTTGTAATCTCCAACAACAAAGCCTCCTCTGTTTTCAAAAATTGCTCCTTGCTTATTTTTTTGCCTTTTTTTTTCATCTGTTTGGGTTTTTTGTTTTTGTTTTGAAAGGATTGCTTTTCTTTATCAGACTTACTTGGCATGCAAAATAATCTGCCAGCTGCATCATGTCTTCTCTGGGCACACATCAAAAACTAGTTTGGATGCCACCTGTTTGATTACTCATCTAGTGATGCCAGTTCTGATTTTGCTTGAACATGCTATGAACGGAACAAAGAGCAACAGAATATATTATGTTTTTCTAAGAAATGAAATGAAGTTGAAGAAGTGGTGATAGTTAAAGAAGCCCTGATCAGAACTGGTTCTGTCACATCACCATATAAATAGCTATACTGCATTTGAAATTTTTGACAATATATCCTGGTCAATTATACCAGAACTTCTCAAACCTCAAATACCATTTTCTATACAAACTTCTTTTTTTCCTTCAGTAGCAGAATTTTTTAACACCTTATGAAAAATGCCTGTGCATGTACTTGTAAATTACTGTATATACTTTCATTTTTATTTACATACATCTATATATAAGTGTGGATCCTAAGATATCAGAACATTCATAAATATAACAGTATTTTTAAACAATTCTTGTATACTTTTTCAACTGAGTTATTTACACTGTTATCAGAAAAAATTAAGACATAGAGAAATCTAAAATAAAAGTCTACTTATTCTTAAGTACATGCTTAAAATAAGAAGTTGACTTTAACTTTAAAAATGCCCCTTAACTGTAAAGGGAACCCATATTCACTAGTTCAGCTGTAGATCCCTAGATTGCAGATGTTTCAAGTTAGGCATAATAAACCCATTATTTCTGATTAACATCTTGATAGGGAGTTCACCAATGGGATATGTAGCTGAATTATATTATTCAGAGACTTTTATGAAACAGGGTGTTGGAGGAGATTACAAAAAGGATGAATGAATAGTTCCTTCCCTTATGGTCGTTTTATGCATTTTCAAAACACAGTGGAAGTACAGGTAGGATCAATTTCTATGTTAGTGTAGCAAGTTGCCTACACGTGTTTAGTTTGGGACACCAACACCATTGACATCTGTGAAACCTTTGCCATTAAATTCAGGGAAGGCTGGGTTAAAGAGGAAAGACAAAGAGAAGTAAAAGACAAAATGTGAGTGAATGTAACTAGTACTGGAGAGTGGGACATTCAGACATGTTTCAAATTTCACAAACAGTTTTCTTTAGATTTGGTTGTCAGCTGATGTTTGGGGAGAGAGGTTTGTTCATTTAAATTAAAGGAGTTTCCCTTTTGCTAGGAAAGAAATGAACTTTAAAGCTTTTTAATGAGAGATGCGTATAACATTTGATATGCATCTGCGTACTGACACTAATTACATAGAGAATTGAAACCAATTAATTATTCAAGCAGCTTTTTTAAGAGTTAATCAGCCACTGCCAATGGCTCTCTACTGCAATGACTTTAATGTCTGTCACTGTCACAGCTTATACATGTTCCTGATAATTGAATATTATGATGTTGCTCTCTTTTGCATTTTTGCATTATACAATTTAAGTTAGGCCTACATGAAATGTAGTGGAGTATCTTACAAGGGTTTTCTTGAAATAATCCAGGATGAAAGTATGAAGTAATTAAGTGACTTGCCTTTAATTTCTCTTTTGGGAAGCTGATCATTCAAAGTTCTCTTCCGTGTTTATGGGAGCAGCAGACAAGAATGAAATTCTGTACTTCAGGTCAAAGTGTGCTTATATTATCAGCTCCTTAGAATGAGGAAATAATTGTAATGTGCATTTACAAAGAAGCTTAGACGTCTAACTCATACCACAGATTATTATCAATGAATTGTTAATTATACAAAGTCTAAGTATAAGGTTCATAGTTGGTCTGTGATGTAAATAGCAATATAGTCAAGCAATTAAATTATCACAAGGCTTCAGTATAGTCTATCAGAGATTTTGAGGGAAGACAATATTCTTTGGGTTCCAATAAAATTTGAAACTGATTTGAGATGTTAGCAACATAATAGAGCTACAAATGGATAAACCCCTTGAGTTCAAACTATGATTGATTCCTTTGTTTTAAAAAGCATGCTCCTTGCTCTTTTGCTTTAGTTCTGCTCTTAAATATGCCTTATATAGGAAGGGCAGAGATATACATTATTTTTTTAATGTTCCCTGATACTGCTATGCTTGGCTTCATAGACAGCTGATGGACCACAATCACTGCTTATTGTAGCAAATTTAATAATTTTATTGTTGCCTTGGATTACTCTATTAGCTGGAGCTCTCTACTTTGCCGCCTTCTTACAATACTAAACTGTAAAATCACAAAGGCTGGGAATATCATTTCATTATGGGTGTAAACTGTCCCTAGCACAACAGATTGTTGATCCCCCATTTGGCAGTTCGACATAGGTGCAAAACTACTATTAAAGTACTAAAGGTATTTGTAAGAGTATGTGGAAGGAGAGTGTCTGGAGAAGGCACCTGTGTGCCTGGTGCCAACTGCTGGGGTGGGGCGAGTGTCTGTATCATCCCCAGTCCTGGTGTGCGTGGGCGATGCCTGTGTATTCACCAGCAAACTTCAAGCTGGACCAGCTGGCAAGCAGGGAGACCTCAGGTCTGGGACAAGGTATCAGGCAGATGGGGGATCTATGCTGGTATGCACAGGGGGACCTGCAAGTGTGTCGTGCATGAGGGATGTCTGTGTGTGCGTGCCTGTTTGCAGTGAGTATCGAGATGGACCAGCTGGCAAGTGGGGGACCTGTGGGGCAGTTAAGGAGGCCTGGGATCCAAGCCAGGGGTGCTGGGTGAATAGAGGGCCTGTGCCAGTGCTTGAAGGATCCGCAAATATGTGTGTGCTTGTGAACCTAGAGAGTGTGTGTGCGTGTGTGTGTGCCACCACTAGTGACCTTCTGTCTCTGCCAGCCGAAGAGGAGGAGGAGACCTGGCTGCCTGTGGTTATGCTGTATGTGAGTCCTGTATGTAGGTGCTGTTGAAGGCAGGCCCTTGTCTGTGGCAATGTGTGTGATCAGCCATGTCAGTGTCCTCTGTGTCTGTGTGTTTATCTCTGGGACACGTGCTCTGTTTCATTACTGATTGAAGCTGCAACTGGGAAAGCGGCAGCCACATCTCTCGGCCTGGGCAGAGACCCCGGGTCCGGGGCACTGGCCCGGGCTCCAGCCACTGGGCAGCAGAAACCTGGGCTGGAGCAGCTGGAGGAGGTGATCACATTTCTTACATCACTTAACAGTATTATGACAACAGCTGTTACCATGTTTTTCTACATTAAATGATTAACTGCTGTTGGAAGACAGACTCATAAGTCCAGCAACAGAAGAGTCTACTTATGCTAGAACCTGAGAGCTGCCTTGTACATATACACAGACTGCGACCATATAGCAGATTGATGTCACAGAGCAGCCTCAGAACAGCCACTTTCTTACAGCTATTGGTGATATATTTATTACCAATGGTGCTGTTAAAAAACATCAATAATTCCCTTAACTAGCATAATAGTAACACAGCTCTGGCGTATAAGGTGACCTGACAAGGCCTTTGGGTCTTAGAAGCAATCAAAAGCAGAGAAGTTCAAAAAGAACAGAAAAGAATAGACAGTGTCAACTAAAAACCTCTTTTGAAACTCTAAGAGCAAATCAGATTAACTGAGGCTATTTATGGTGAAGGACAAAGACACTGACTTCCTTAGAGAACTGATTCAGATACCAGTTGCACCTACTTTTTTCAGTTTTAATTTCATTGTTTGCATGTGAATAAATCACTCATTTTTGAGGAAAGTAAATGTTTTTCATGAAAAATATAATTTTGCTGAAATATTTTTTTACTGAAAAATGATTCAGTCTTTAAAGCAAAAAGGTACTCTTGGATTGCATATATTTCAACCCATGGCCCAATAACTTGAGCTTGGTTAAAGAAAATATTTCAGAAAGTTATCACATTTTCCATCTCAAGACAGAAAGCCGTGGAAATGATCTCATTTACTTTAGTAGCCTGTCCCAATAGATAACCACATTTTCTGTTAAGAAGTTAACTCACTTCTCATTCTTTTTTTTTCTGTCTTCAACTTCTAGTTTTTGGTTCTTGTTATGACTTTCTCCACTACAATGAGGTGGTCTTTACTACCTGTGATTTTCTGTCCATGAAGATACCTCTACTCTATAAACAAGTTACCTTTCAGTCTTCTTTTGATTTTCCAGCTTATTTTTTTGTTTTTTTCAGCTGTATTTTTTTGAAAACCTGACCTCCAGACTTACACGAACTGTTCTAAGCTTAACCAGTCCCCCAATCTTTTACAGAATGAAAAAACTGAACTTCAGAGATGAAGATATAGTTTTCTTATTCATGTCTCCAACACCATAACTCAGCCTTTTATCTAAAAATCACTGCAACCTCCATCACCAGCTTATTGTGGAGAATCTTCCTATGCAAAACCCTAGGTGCGTTTATCAGGTACACCTGCCTTTACAAGGAAGAGAGGGGTTTTATTTCTCTTCCAAGTCTGGTGGAATGTCTGTGAAAACACGCTTGAGGAAGAGTAAAACACCATACAGGCACAGTGAGGAGTAAGGAGAAAATGTGTGAGAAACAACCCTGCAAAACAATCCTCCAAAACAATCCAAACAAAAGGTGAGAGGAGGAGGAGGGCAGGAGGTGCTGCAGGCCCGCAGCAGGGATCCCCTGCAGCCCTGCAGAGACCCCGCTGGAGCAGAGACCCACCCTGCAGCCCGGGGAGGGCCCCACGCCGCAGCAGGGGGAGATTTCCTGCAGGAGCTGCGGCCGTGGAGAGCCCAGGCGGGAGCAGGTTGTCCCTGAAGGACTGCAGCCCGGGGAAGGGCCCGCGCTGGAGCAGGGAGACGTGTGAGGAGGGAGGAGCGGCCGAGAGGGGCTGGGATGGACTGACTGCAACCCCCATGGCCACCCCGTGCCCCTGGGGGGAGAGGAGTCAGGAGTGAAGGGGTGAAGGTGGGACTGGGAAAGGGGGAGGGTGAAGTTTGTTTTAATGTTTGTTTCTCACTACCTGAATCTATTTTAATTGTCAATAAGTGAAATTAATTTTCCCCAAGTCAAGTCTTTTTTGCCTGTGATGATAACTGGTAAGTGATGTTCTTGTCTTTATCTTGACCCATAAGCTATTTCATCCTATTTTCTCACCCTGTCCTGCTGAAGAGGGGGAGTGAGAGAGAAGCTGGGTGGGAGTTTGACCCTTAACCAACGTTATACCACCACACATCCCTTTTCAGATCTGATATTATAAATAAGCAATAACAAAGGAATCTGTATACATTGGAATAATCAGCACTCAAAACAATTATGTCACATTGTATTGGGTTTGCGTGGCAAGGCTTTGGTAGCAGGGGGGCTACTGGGGTGGTTTCTCTGAGAAGCTGCTAGAAGCTTTCCCGATGCTCAGTACAGCCAATGCTAGCCAGCTCCAAGACACACCTGCTGCTGGCCAAGGCCAAGCCAATCAGCGACAGTGGTAGCACCACTGCGACAACATATTTAAGAAGGGGGAAAAAACAGATGCAGCAGAAAAACAGCAATGGAGAGAGGAGTGAGGATATGTAAGAGAAACAACTCTGCAGACACCAAGGTCAGTGAAGAAAGAGGGGGACGAGGTGCTCCAGGCATCGGAGCAGAGATTCCCCTGCAGCCCATGGTGAAAACCATGGTGAGGCAGGCTGTCTCCCTGCAGCCTATGGAGGATCCCACGCTGGAGCAGGTGGATGTGCCCAAAGGAGGCTGTGACCCCATGGGAAGCCCACGCTGGAGCAGGCTCCTGGCAGGATCTGAGACCCTGTGGAGAGAGGAGCCCATGTTGGAGAAGGTTTGCTAGCAGGACTTGGTTCCTTCAGTCAACTGTATCAGAGCAAGGTCCCCCATTGGGGACCCACACTGGAGCAGCCTGTTCCTGAAGGACTGCAGCCTGTGGGAAGGACTCATGTTGGCGAAGTTCATGGAGGACTGTCTCCCATGGGAGGGACCCCATGCTGGAGCAGAGGAAGACTGTGAGGAGTCCTCCCCCTGAGGAGGAAGGAGCGGCAGAGACAACGTGTGATGAACTGACCCCAACCCCCATTCCCCATCCCCCTGCGCCACTGTGGGGGGAGGAGGTAGAGAAAATCGGGAGTAAAGTTGACCCCAGGAAGAAGGGAGGGGTGGGGAGAAGATTTAGTTTTATGTCTCATTATTATCTCTTATTTGATTGGCAATAAATTAAATTAATTTCCCCAAGTCAAGTCTGTTTTGCCCGTGACGGTAATTGCTGAGTGATCTCGCTGTCCTTATCTCGACCCATGAGCCTTTCATTATATTTTCTCTCCCTGTCCAGCTGAGATGAGGAGTGACAGAGCGGCTTGGTGGGCACCTGGCATCCAGCGAAGGTCAAAGCCACCACACACATTTTTCTTAATTATAACACCTGAATCCTTTTTCAAGCAACTTCTTTCAGTGATGAACTCTCCCTTGTGTAAATAAGATCGTATTGCTTTCTACTAGATGGTTAAGTTGTCTTATAGTAAAATAGCTATCTTATAGTACATATGATAAATTAACATCTTTTTGAATGGGTTTAGTTTACTAGACAATCCAGCTCAGTTCACCCAACTTCATTTGCAGATTCAGCATTTATTTACTTTTCACTTAGGTGAATTTCGTGCTACCAGCAAACATGATGCTATAAGAATAGTTCAGATGCTGAATAGCCCCCTTTTTTCAAAGTGCTCTGATACAGTTGACTGAAGGAACCAAATCTTTAAGCTGTATTCTAGAATTAGAGGGTTCTCAGAAGAGAACAGTAGCTAAAATTGATCCAGAAGTTTCGCAGAAAGAAGGGACTGAAATGTCTGCAATTGCTTACAAAATGAAACAAAGGACTCATGAGGCAGTTAATAATAACAACAACAACATCATCATCATCAAAAGTTTAAAATAAAGAATGATCCAGAAAAAACAGATAAAGAAGATCTGTTCCACATGTCTTCCAATGTATGAGGAGGATATTTGATAGTGTTACAAAATGGCAATTTCAAGAAAAAAGAAAAAAGCAACAACAACTTTTTCACAGGAAGTAGAGTGCAGAATAATTTGACATGAATTTTACAGGGCCAGATTAATTCATATTCCTCTTGTGAAAAATGTCACAAATTTCCTCTTGAAAAAGGTGGAACTCCCACTTAAAGACAAGATCATAGCACCATGATGGTTCTTCTGACTGATCCATTATAGTGATGGTCCCATTGGTGGATAGATACGTCAAATTAGAGATCAATTTATACTATTATTTTTCACATCGCTATTCAGAATTTAACAGCTCAAATTTCTTTTGTGCTGTCACAAAAATAATTCTTTGAACTTTCTCGTTTTAAAGCATAAAAAGTGATGACAAACCTCCTAAAAGAAGTCAGTATATTTCACACTTTCAGAGACTTGGTAAGGCATCTTCTTTCCACTGTAACACACATTTCTTTTGCGCTTCCTTTTTTCTCTTCTATCTGAACCATTTAATTTCAATGATAAATCAACCAAATGAGTGTTATCGAACAGAGCAAAGATAAAATATAAAGTTCCTAATCTATCAATACAATGCTTTTTATGAGCACAGAAACAAAACTGCCTATTAGCTTTCCTTATGTATTTTCTCAGTCACTGAAAAGCTAGGGCAGAACTGCCCTTCACAATTGTTGAAACAAGGTTAAGAAGCATTACATACTACTCTATATTTTCCATACTTGCTGGGTATTAATTTATAGGATGTTGTAAATACATATTGCATCATTTCAATCTGGTTTATATCATTTGCTTTTGTACTTTATTGCAGTAAGAAAGTCACTACTAATATATTCATATTGCACTAACACCTGGAAACAATCAACCATGTAATTCAGTCATTACACACCGTAATAAATATCAATGCAATTTTAAAAGTGAAGAAATAAATCTACCTGACTAATATTTCTCTAAGATGTGTAGAAATTTCTGGTGTTGGTATGTGTATCTCCAACCTGACTGAAATCTGTCTTTATTGGATGAATGGGCAATCTGAATTGTTATGCAAATATGACCTTCAAGAAAGTTGAGACAGAAAAAAAAAAGAAAAAAAGAAAAGATAACATTGGCTGTCCAGAATTATGTAGTAAATGCTTCTTATTTCTAAACGAAGGATCTATGATGCTTTAAGATCTTAAGTTTAATCAAAACAATCTATTTGTATTCTTTGTAATAAAAAAGGTGAACTGTAAATTGTCTTTCTGAGCCTTGGATTCTGAGAACAAGTCAAATAACTTGGGAATTTCTTAGGAACAAACAGTATATTTTAATATCCAAAGACTCATGGTTTGCAAGCAATATGATCCAAAGACAGATACTTCAGTAGAATAATTCTATCTGTTAGAGGATTTTTTCTTCTTTTCTAATATCTGCACAAATTGTACATTGCTTCCTAAGATTCTGCAAGCAAAATCCATGCTATAATAGCTGAAGACAGAATGTTCCAACTAAAGCAAATATATAAAATGTACGACATGAGCGTTCAATTAAGTACATTCCTACAATTCTAGCGATTTACAAGAATGTGACTCATCTACAAGTTATAAGGCACCTGTAGTAACTGCTGCTGTTGGCAAAATGCATTAAAGCTCTGTAGCGGGTTTTATGTTCACATACACTATAGTACGGATATGAGAGTAACTGAGCTCCATTCATCTACCTCTTTAGGAAAAGTTAACACTTTTACCTCATTTATGTCTCATATGCATCAACCCAGAATTTGAAGGCAATAAGGAATATTCATTCTGGAGATGGATTCTCATCAGTGTCTGTAGCCTCACATTTGATTACTTCTTTGTTCGGGCTGCAGGCAAATGATGAGGCTGCTGACTATGTCCTGACCTGAGGTTAAGCTAAACAAACAGGATGTGGGAAAGTGCTGGACATGACATGAGAAATTGCCGAATGCGACAAATAACAGTGTGAGAAGCTGACAAAAGATACAGATAATGCCAAGAATTTCACAGGTGGTTAAGGGGTATTTTAATGTGAAATGTCAAGCTTTTTTTTAACCCATGCCACATGAGTCAAAAGCATTTTTGCAGTCAAGGGACCAAGAAGGTAATTTTCCTTAGCCTATGAGAGAACAGTTGGCCAAGGCAGATCAAGCATCATGGTATCACCATGCTTGTGTCCACTGCAGAGCTCCAGCATTTGAGAGCTCACCACAACTGTCCGTGCCTTCATAATGTTCTTATTGTCTTCAGGATGTAAGTCCAATGAAGTTAATTAATTTTGAGCAATGAATCATATTAAAGTTAACCATCTAAGCTGACTTAGTTACATCTTTGCTCTGTAGGCAATGGAGTAATACAGGAACCAAAGAGCAATTCGTCCAAGATAAGTTTATAATATAGAGGTGATAAATCATCAACTGAAAGTTTTTGTTTCAAGGTACACACCTGAATTATGGACACAATGTGATACAGGATGAAACTAGGCTCTTTGTAAATGCATATATGTGTGTATGTGTATAAATATATATACAAGTAATATTCTCTCTCTTATCTAATTATTCATATTGTAACCATTTCTTCTTTGCTATTACTTAAAATATATAACCATCACTTTTCTTTAAGTATATAATGGCATTATTCATAGAAGTTCACAGTCAAGTTTGAAGTTCTTTTCTCTCAGGTTTTGTGTAAAAATAGATGTAATTGTATGTACACTATTACTAGGCTTGGGTTTTACATCATGTTTCAGGTCATACCCATTGACCAGCTATGTTGCAAGGCATTAGGCTCAACCTGCAGCAGCTGCTCGGAGTCGAGAAATTCTGCTGAAAATTGATATAGGATTACTTTCCCTTCTGACTGCCCCCAACAAGTCTTTCTGCAATGTATTTGCAAATCACTGTCACGTTCCTTGTCTTGAGACTGGAAATTCTGCTAGCTACTGTGCACCATGCCTGGTGATACCAGAAACTTTTCTGCAACCTTGTATTTGCTGTCATATAGAGGACGACATGGAGACAGAAATAGACAAGAGACCCATTTTTAGGGTGGCTCTACTTCCTTACTGCAAAAGAACTTTGGGCTAATCTTGCGTGTTCTGTACATTAGTAAATTAGCAACATAAAGAACCACTTGCAGCTTAGAGATAACATACAGGTGACAGGCAACTCAGATATCTTGGTGTGGTTGAAACAAGCTTCCAGATTGTTTCTAAATACCATTGCAGACTTCAATTTTAATTTTAGTGCATTGAAAAGGAAGTAGAGAATATGGTCTTGGAATAATATATTCCTGTTTTTCTTCACTGTAGGGAAGACCAAAAAAATTACAGCATGCTAAGAAATGTGAAACTGGAAGTGTTTTGAGTGACTGAGTTGTATCAAGAGATCTGTGTTGCAGCTGGCTTTCACTCCTTACCCCAAAAGAAAACTCTCATCCATCATTAATGAACTCTTTCACGTGCTGTCCATGATTTCTGGCCCACCAACAATATAACTGTGAATACAAGTAATTTTTAAAGTCTTGTACTTTACCTATTGCAATTTTAGTAGTAATTAAACTTTCCTCTCAACCTTGATTCACAGACGGTGGTAGAAGCACAACCTTGACCCCAGCACCATTTAAAATGAGCCCTACAGCCAATATTAGAGGATCGCTTTACAATAAAATAAACTTCAGAGTTTTGCTGTGCAAGCCTTACTGTGCTATCCCTGTCTACCTCCGTTAAACTGAAAATCTCCTTGCTACATCAAGAAAAGCTTAGGAGAGGGGGGCTACTGAATCCTTTATAATATTATCTGATCTAGTTGATGATGTCCCTGCTCACTGCAGGGGGGTTGGACTGGATGACCTCTAAAGGTCCCTTCCAACCCAAAGCATTCTATGATTCTATGATTCTATGATTCTATGATTATGAAAATGTCATGTTATGGCACTGTGCCTTTGAACACATAAAAGAGTCTGGGAAGGATTTTAGACATGGGAGCCTGTATATATAAACACAGAGGTCTACCTTTAGCTCTGTGATCATAATATTTTCCTGAAAACTATACTTCTCAAGTGTAGAATGATAAAAGCAGCACAAACTCTGTTAGGTGTAACTGTAAAGGAATATATTTGAGAGGTGTGTGTTCTGTAGCCTAAAAGGACTTCCATTTTGTCCTAACTGATTATTAGAAACAATCTAAAAAAAAAAAAAAAAAAAAATCCCAGGCCCAAACAATGCTTTGTCTTTTTTTGTTTGGGGAAAAATGAGCTCTCTTCATTGCCTGTAGTTAGTCATTGAAAAAGCCAGAGTACGTCCTGGCCAGTTAGAGCATCTCCTCTTGCAAGCCTGATGACACGGGAGAATGATTATGAAATGGAAACATTAAAACAATGTGACTGTGATTTTTTTTGAGCTTTCCATGGGTCTGAATTCCAAGTCAATGCTGCTGAAGAGGATTGTGTTACCTGTCACAGCACAGTCCAGCTTTTGCATACTACTCATGAAATATTGAAAAATAAGACAAAACACCGGTGTTTATTGGCACGGCTGTTCCATTTGCTGAAAGCATAAATATTTATGATCAGCCCATGGCTAGCACTGTGACAAGGTACGTATCCAAAACAATAGAGTTGTGTACTTTGAAGAGATGGGTCTGTATTCCCAACACAGACTATGCCTAAACCAGGACACTGAAATGTGTGCAGACATGTGTCTTGAATTCTGACCCAGAAAGATACCTCTTCAGAGAAAATGGCCTCAGGTTTGGGAATTTGTTGGCACAACCGGGACAATATTTTTAAAACTCTAATGTATGAGCTTTTGGCATTGAAACCATGTGGATAATATATATACACAATTTAATTACCAGGCAGTGGGCTATGTTCTCTAGCAGTTTGTACATTTGTTATTGTTATTCGCTGTTTCTATTATGACAAAACACAAAGTCTGCATCTGAAAGCAACACCATGCTAGGTAATATTCAGGCATAATAACAGCCTGTTTCAGAGAATTTGCAATTAAAGAATTAGATAGCCAAGTAAAAAATCATGATCCTTAAAACTGTACTTTTCTTAAAATTATACAACCCTTAAAATTGTTATAATCCTCATTTAATGCTAGAGTTATTTCATCATTTGTTTGTTTCTTCCTTTGTACTTTCATTTCAAGGTTCTTGCAGAACATTCTGTTTCTAAGAGAAATTTAGGATTTTTTGTTCTTAGCCCACTCAAGCTACTGTAACAAGAGGTGGCTCAGTTTCAGTGTAGATTCTCAGTTCAATTGCCTAAATGCAGGATTCCTGTGTTGCTAAAGGTACCTTTGGGTATTTAAGACATTTACATTGAGCTGGAAGATAATGTTCAATACCTCCAGAAGAATTATGTCCTTCTGCAACAGTAGCTGGAGGCCAGTCAGGGTATATTGTATCTTATAAGGTACTGGATGCATATCTTTAAGCAGCTGAATGGCTAATCTACCTCTCTGTGTCTGCGTAGTATGTACAACTTACTACCGTCAATGGAGCTTAGTGAGCTATTCAGATCACCCAAAGGTAGACAAACAGGACACAATTCATGCACTGAACATGTGTTTAACACCATTTGAGATGTCCTATACATCTTATCTGTTCCCCGAAGTCTGATCTGGAAGGATGTGGGTCTCTCGAACTTCCTGTGTCAAATCTGTGAGTCCTGTTGCAGATGTTGCAGATTTCTGAGGGCGCGTTGAATACCACCAAATGCCTATCTTCAGATAACAGAATTGAGCCGATGTTAGCTCAATATCTGAATGGATTTTCAACCTGCACTGTACTGACATGATATCCACTGACTGAAACGGAGTTTAGATACACCTAGTGCCTTTACAGATACCTAAATTCAGGGATTCAGACTGAGTCCCTACCTTTGTGTACCATCCAAAAGCCTTCACATCAAAACTAGTAGATTGTAATCCACCTAAAATATAGCAAAGACCTCCACGTTAAAAAAAGCAACTGTATTTTATGCAATAGACAGGTACTTAGAACACTGGCTTCAGACGAAGCAGATCAACTTTTTATTCCCTTCACTTCAGATATTCAAAACGGTATCACTTCCTCACTGAAGCATGTTCTTGCTAGCAGTCTGTAAGGAAGAACAGGGTTTTATTACCCTCCTGTTTAATTTATGCAGTTGTAAAGAAAAAAAAGAATGAGACATTGAGAAAAGGAATATGCCTTAACTGTATCCAAGTGTCTCAGTTTTCAAGCAGAGGAAAAACTGCTCTGACTTCTCTCCTGAAAACAGCTTATATTACTCATCTGCTTGATAGAATATAAATAATTATTTGGTAGATCACCTAAACACATCAGGTCTGTTTTTCTAAGAGCTTCTGCCCTCTATTTTTAGATTAGCTAAGTATGATTTGGCTGATGTTAGCAACAGAGCTTAAAATTTAACTGACAGATAGTTCTAATCTTTGTTACTTTAGAAATGAATGAAGACTTTAAATAAAAAATAAATTTCATATTCAAGTGACTATTTTAATCACTTGGAGACAGAGAACTTTTCTTTATTTCTGTCTTATCACCACCATGTCCAAATTATTTTCTGCAGAATAACATAGCAGTAACTGAAGGTCTGAAGTATGCTCTGTCTTTGGAAAACTTATAAGCCAGTGGTTAGGATACATTCCTGGCAATGGAGAATTTTAAATCTGAAACCCTTTGAGATGAGGCTGGAATTAAATCAGAGTGCTATAACCACTCAGGTGTTAGAAAAATATGTGGGTGGTTTTGCTGCCTTCATAGAGAGCAAAAATTGAAAAAGAGAGCAGATGACACTCTTTTTATGCAGTCTGTCCTTTCAGAGGCAGTTTCAGACATTATCAAAATATTTCTAAATTACTGAATCCCTCAAGGATTTTAAAAGGGAAAACCTAGTTTCTGGATCTTTATCAGTTTAGAGAGACAGCTTTGCCAAAATTTAAGTGATCCTTGCCACCTGTGTGTATGTAACTCTTAACATCTGGGAAACTTTCAACTTGAGGAGGTGAATTAAAATTTCTATCATAATAGAATTGCAATTTGAAGCTAGAATGTAGAATCTAAATACAACTTTATTTCCTTGTCTTTTGGTTGTATTTTTGTTTGTTTGCTCATTTTGTCTTTGTCTTTTGTCCCAAACGCTACAATAATCAGGATTAGATAAATTAAAGTGATACTATCTGCAGTTTTAGTCATATTAATGGTGCCTAGAATAATTTAAGCTTGAAAATGCCTGTCAACAAATGGATTTGTCCAAGGGAGTCTGGATATAATTTATTTATGTCAATACAATTAAATCAGGAGGAGGAACTTGATGATTCCTCCCAGTGAGTTCACTGAAAATATGTTATCTTGTCTGTGTTGTGGATTAACCTCTGTGATGATGATTTAGACACCTTGATTGCTTGGACTCTTCAGCTAAAGATCTGATGTAGAGGCTTAAGTGTATTGATTTGACTTGTTTGAAAATCTGTCCCTTTTTGATGCAGTTCAGTGGAAGGAAGTTCCTGCTTGGGATCCACACTGTTGTGTGAGCTCACCACTTCCACTTGCCAAATGCAACCTGGTGGATGTTCATTGCCTCAGGAACTGGCTGATGTACCAGATGAAGAATGCCTGTGACAGCATGTCAGCTACAAAAAGAAAAAAAACCAGGAAATTACTTGGAAAACACTAATAAATCTAGAAAATAATCATTTCCATTCAAGTGTATAGGAGAACGTGGCAGAGAACAAACAAATAGACATATTGCAAGGCAAGAGGGAACAAGGGAAATTAGCTTTGATATCCCCATGTGAGTAATATTTTTCTGGAATATTTTATTGTTATTATGTTGAACTCAGATATTAATATATTACAGAAAACCTGTCTAAGAGAGAAAATTATGCCAGAGCTGGGAATCTGCATATACTGTAAACATTGAAGAAGGCCCCTAAAAAATGTTCAAGGGTTTTTGTTGTTAAAAAATGCACAGCATTGACCTATGTTTGTTCCTGCTGATGCCAAGAAACTCAGTGTTGCTGTGGCTAAGTTTATTCTGAGGTCTAAGAAATTATACATGTCAAGGTACAGTGATCATATACTCAGAAAAGCCATACTTCTGCTTTAGAAGCATATTGCTTTATGAGGAGGAGGTTGCCCAAAGAAGTCAAGTGTTTAAAACTTGATCCTTCACGCAGAAGAGGAAAGCAAGACTGTGTCTTCCAGTGTTTGCAGGATGTTATCAACTACCTTTACCTTGCAGTGCAGTCAACTGTATAGACCAATAGATTATCCAAAGAGTGAACAAGGAGTGAATTAATTTCTCTGAGAGAGAGAGCCTGGAGAGATGTACATACTGAATTAGCAAATTCACTGATCTGGCAATCCAGTGTCTTTTGCATTTATATTCATTAGGCAGGTTTTCTTTCTATTTTTATTTTTTAAAGTGGATGATTATGGCTTTGTAAGATATGAAACTTCTTCGTAAGCTGAGAAAGAGAGAGAATTGCGTTCTAGGAAGTAGAGAACAGGACTGGGAGCCAAAAATCTTGAATTTTTCAGTATGAAATAAACACCTCCATTAGAGTTTCTAGTTAAGGTTTTACTTGCTTCTTGCAAAGTCCAAAAAGCTTTCTCAAACTGCCTATCCAAAATGACTTAAAAAGTAGTAGACTGAAAAAGGGAAGGGATCTCTGGGAAATACATGGTAACTTCTTGATTTCTTTGTAGCCATATACCTTAACACAATTATAAAGAGAGATACTTACTAATTTCCTTAATGACCTTTCACAGGAGTCTTCAGCAAAGAAATTTGTACCTGGACTTGCAAAATGGGGCTGTTAATAACTCTGTGTGTTGGGTTGACCCGGGCCATCCACCAAGTGCCCACCAAGCCGTTCTATCACTCCACCTTCTAGCAGGGCAGAGGAAAAAATACACTCAGAAAGTTCACAGGTCAAGATAAGGACAGGGAGATCACACACCAATTACTGTCATGGGCAAAGCAGACTTGATTTGGGAAGATTAATTTAATTTAATTCCAATTAATAACAGAGTAGGTTAGTGAGATATAAAAACAAAACTAAAACCACCTTCCCTCCATCCCCCCCTTCTTCACATACTCAACTTCTCTCCCAACTCATCTACCTCTTCCCACCCTGAGTTGTGCAGGAGAACAGGAAATAAGGGTTACAGTCAGTTCATAACACTTCATCTCTGCCGATCCTTCCTCCTCACACTCTTCCCCTGCTCCAGTGTGGGGTTCCTCCCACGGGAGACTGTCCTTCACAAACTGCTCCAACATGAGTACTTCCCATGGGCTGCAGTTCTTCAAGAACTGCTCCAGCGTGGGTCCCACAGAGGTGCCACAGATCCTGCCAGAAAACCTGCTCCCATGCAGGCTCCTCTCCATGGGCTGCAGATCCTTCCTGGAGCCTGCTCTGGCATGGGGTCTCCACAGGCCACACCTTCCTTGGTCTTCACCACAGGCTGCAGGGGAATCTCTGCTCCGGTGCCTGGAGCACCTTCTCCCTCCCCCTCCTTCTTCACTGTCCTTGGTGTCTCCACAGTTGTTTCTCTTACATTTTCTCACTCCTTTCTCACAGCTGCTGTGCAGGATTTTTTACGCTTTCTTGAATATGCTATCACAGAGGCTTTACCAACTCACTGACGGGCTCAGCTTTGAAGCTGGCTAAAACCGGCTCTGTCTGACATGGAGGCAGCTTCTGGTGTCTTCTCAGAGGCCACCCCTGCAGCCCCCCTCTCCCAGCCCCGCTACCAAAACCTTGCCATGTAAACCCAATGCACTCTGAGAGTTCATAATTTTCATCTTGATCCAGTTCATCTATGGACTGCCTATGTATGTTTTCTTTTGTTACTTATTTGTCACCTTTCTCCTTCCTGGCTATTCATCTATTAGCACCATTGTTTCTTCTTTCTGAACCTCAGTGACGTGGTTCCTTGGAAAAAAATCCCATCAAAGGATACAGAACAGAAAGATTTACATAAATTCTTTGGCTGAGAAAGCTACTAAGCCAAAGTGTGCTGTAACTTGGAAATGTAATTGTGAGAAAGTATCACTGTATGCTTGCCCTGTTCTTACATCTTTTTCTGAGTACCCACTACTGCCTACTGCCCTTAGCTGGTGTATCTGTGCTGCGTTCTTCTATACTCTTCAGGTTTTGGACAAGACAAAGAGATTTATGTGGCAGAAAAAAGAGAAAGGCAATGTGTCAAAGTGAGTCCACACTGACAGACTTTTTTATGATAAGTCAGTGTTTGAACTGTATTTTTTGCCTGGTTTATGATACAGGTTCAACTTGTTCAGGGTTTAGAAACAGGGGAGACAGACACTGCAGTTGTTGAACTAAAACACTAATGTGTCAATAATTTAAACCAATGTTACCTTGGAAAGGTGAACAGTAATTGTGGTCTGTAAAAAGGTGTAGGGTTTGCAAAAAGTTAGGTGGATAGAGAATGGAAACCACATAAGACAGAAAGCAAAATCTGAAGGAGTTGCAATAAAAAGTCTGATAACACACCTCTGCTTTCTCCCTTCACATCTGCACCATGGATCTGTTCAGCTGTGAAAATCTCAATACAAGTAGAAAAGGTTGGACTAGATCTTTTGATATTGCAAGCCATCGAGGTCAGGGACTCTGATATTTTTTTACCAAATCAGGAGCTACCTCCCAGTCTTCATCATTTGCTCTAACTCTGCACACGTTTTTGACAAGGATCTGGTCTCAGACTTGCCATGCATCAAATCATCTAGTGACTACATGGCATAGGAATGGAAAGGTTAAAAGCAAATGATGCTTTGGAGGATTCTGCTATGAGTCAATGCAGCATGGAGAGATGTCTAATCCACAGCTGAAATATTTTCCCAAAATAAACGTCCCATGGGAGGCAATGGGACAAATAGATGAGGATCAAGGCATGATATAGAGATGAATTGTTTATAAGATATTGTTTTGTGTTTAGTGTTTATGTAGTTTAAACTAAGAAGGCAAAGAAGGAAAAAATGTCTGAGATGATTTCTTAACAGAAAGAAACTAGGAGGTATGGAAATGAGATGTGGAGGATTGGAAGGTTATCACTCCTTTTCCTTGCAATCCACAGAGAAAGGTCTGGCTGGATTTTGGGCCAGTTGTTCAGATTCTGAAACAACGAGCCAGTATGTGGAAAGATGTTTGGCACCCAGCACAGAGCACAAGATGTAATACAAACTTGTCTTCAATCCTAAATAAGCAGCTGCCTCTGTATTTTTTTCTTTTCACCTGTTTACTGAAATGAAAAGAGAATAATTTACCCAACATGTGCATATATCATGTTCTAAGGAGAAAATTTCAAAATGCAAAGACAGCCAAGCCCAACCTTTTGATGTTTTGGACCTCCAAATAAAGATCACTATACAATGCCAATAAAGCAGTCATCTCATTCATTCGTCTGCCACAGGGTAGTGTAGCCAATTCCAAAACAAGCTACCACTCCTGTGGAGTCTTCTGAGCCATAAACATGATGGCATAAGTGATATTCAAAGATATGCTGTGAGCTGACAAACTAATGTCCACTTCTGCCCTCTTCTAATTCAGGTTAATTATCTAGGACTGATACAGTTCAAATGCACAGAATTCATCTTATCTCATTTTAGCCATCTCTAAATTAGGTGGCGAAGCTATTAATCTAGTTTCTATACATAATCAGCAGAGAGTGTGAGAGCTTGCTTCAGAAAGTGATTCATGACACCTATCTGAAATGTCTTTTTCAGGAAATACTTCTTGTTCTCCACTGATTATAGAAGGAAGCTTAGGCAGCAAGTTTAGGACCAGCTGCCAATTTCTGGATGTTTCAATCGGGTGAAGTGAACCTGCTAAGTATGTACACAATTATGAAGGTGAGACTGTACCACTGTGCCTAGCTAACTGAGGTGTGTAACAGTAACAGCATTTTGCACATGTTCTACACATTGCAATGCTGTAGAAAACTTTGTAAAATGAGTTCAAACTGTGGTACTTGGTTGTGTCTAAAAGGAACTTGAATTCCTAGCTGGTAGTTGGTTTACACTACTTTGTCTCTACTGTGTCAGTGCAAATAGTTATTTGTTTAAGTTATCCCAGATATGCCACTCTCACACCTTAAGGCCCCTGAGAAAGTGAATCCCGTCTGGTATCCATCCCCTTACCCCTGCACTTTCCTGCACTAATCGAATCTCACCAGAGCATCATAGTATCATTGTGTAGATCAATAGTCTCGGTAGAATGGCACACTAACTTTCTTGTGAACTGAATATTAAGCAAAATATTTGTATTAGCTGTGTTTGACAGTAGCTGATATCATAAATACTTGCATAATCAGAAGTGTAAGCAATGCCATAATATACTGTTCTGGACGGGCCAGTCCTGCTTTTATATAATAGAAGCAGGGTCAAACCCAACTCTCCAGATATAATTTGAGCAAAATCACTCATGCATGTGTTTCCAAGACTGTTTTTACACAGACCACTGTGCATGGGATATCTATCTCTGCACATGAGCGTAAGGTTTCTTCACCTCAAGTTGTTGCCCAGTTCCTTTCATGAAGAACAAATACCAAAATGTAAATGCAAACTCATGCTGTGTGTGTCCAATTAACTCAGGAAGTGTCAAGCAGGGGTAGCACACATCGTGTCCCTGCAGTCTGCCTTCAGGAGAACATTTGACAAGATCTACAGGAGTACTAAAGCATTGTATTTCATTCTGCTCTGTATTTCTATTTTGTAGCATGTGCAAAACAGGAAAACAGCAGAACTTGTTCTTTTGCTACTTTTCCTTTTCTGTTCAAAGAAAAGTGAGCATAAGTAAGAAGTATGAGTTGGAATATTAAAACATTTATCTGTAGGTTGCTGGGGAATTTTTATGGTACCCCTTGAGGTGAATTAAACACAAGCTTGTGCTCAAATATTAAAAGAAAAAAAAATTAATGAACATTGGGCAGAGTCCTACCACCATAAATGGTTCTAC
>VYZW01054897.1:69634-83318 GCA_013401315.1 Balaeniceps rex
AAATTTTGATATTATAGAGTTTGAGATAGTTATTTTTCATCCTGAACGAGGGTAAGAAATGAAAATTTTGAGTTTTTTATGGAAATAAAATTTATCTAAAAATTATTTTATTTTCTGTTCCCCCCCCCTTCTTCCCCCTCTTTTTTGCATTTCAGAAAGAAGTAAAGGAAAGAATGGAGGAAGGGAAGAAGAAGGGAGAAAGGGAGGGGGGAAGGAGGGAAAGAGAATGGGAACTAGAACAAGAATAAGAAAGAAGAAAGAAGAAATGAGAGAGAAAGAGAAATCATTATTGTAATTGTTATTAGTTTCATCCATCATCTTTGCCTTTTCTTCTCAAAGTATAAATAACTGGACAGATGGAAAGTGGTAAAAAAGCTGATGTGCTCTATTAGCTGACATGTACACACTGCGTTTTGGTTTTATAAACAAAACCAAATTATTTGGGACTAACGCACAATGGGTTTGCATGAAACCTTCTGAATTCCAGCATTTTTCTTAAAATCCATATTTAGCATCTGGATAATTTTTAATGGGAAAAAAATGTCCAGCCATTCTGGATGCTAATCTGAAATAGTAATTGGGATGGATAAAAATTGTTTATTAGGAAATACTAGACTCCTTTTCTACAGGAATTACGAAGGAGTTCACACACGTATCTGTGTATGAATATACTCGTTTCATTTACATGGCGAAAGTGTTGTGCATCTTAATGGCAGCCTAGAGTTCAAGGTTTCAAATAATAGCTTTATGATTGCCCTCTTCACTTCGAAGTGCTGGTTGCAGGATTACTCATCTTTCCTTTTACCAGCAACCCTATTGAATTAACATTCTACTGTTATTTCTCAGTAAACAATAGACCAGGATAAAATACTAATCAAATACATTGAATTTTTTTTCCTTAATACACTTTAATTTCAAATATATGTGCATGGGTCTCTCTGTCTTTATATAGATACATATTATATATTTTTATTTATATGCATTTCTGGTGAGCATAGTTAGAAACGTAACATTTTTTAAACCAAGCAGTTCACTTAAGTTCATTAAAAGAAATATGCTGACAGAAAAAAGATTTTTTTTCTTCAGTATTATTATGTGCACCATACTTTTAAAGCTAAACTGAACATGATACAAAAGTTTAACACAAGCAAGCTCTTTAAATTAACCAACAATAGGTAGGAAGTCAGTTTATGTCATTTCTACAATCTGACAGCTAGTTAATCATTCAATACATTTTTTGATGAAAAAGTGATCAGAATACTAAAACCCCATCACTGCTTGCACAGCAACACATACAATAATTTAAGAATTAAAAATCAGATCTTTAGATTTTAGTGTTAGGACTAGTTAGGAAAATACTATTTTTGAAATGTCATGAGAAAAAAAGAAAATTGCAAGAGAACACTCGATAAACAGAATATCCAAATATTCAAAATAGAATATTAATACCCAAAATACTTTTCAACAGAACCTCTAAATGCTTAGCTTGGGTTTTTCTGATGCCATTGAACCCTATAACATTGAAGGAGGAAATCTGATTCCATGTAAGACCAACTTTAGTTAGATGTCACTGCAGACATTTTAATTAGAGCAGTGCTACAGTTCATCAAACTTTCTAGGTACGCTTATAGAGATATATACATCTGGAACAAACAGATAGGTCTTTGCTCTATATCTATTGCACTGGCCTTTTATATATATACATATTTCTGGAGGGTATAAATCAGCATGATGCACTGATGCTGTTCTGTGGTGTATAACCTAAAGTTCTGATTCATCGCGTGTACTCTCCTGCTATACTTGTATGCATCTGGATAACCTGTAGTCACATTTCTTGGTTGAATTTAGAAAGTAGATCCTGTTATGATATTTTTTATATATTCTTATTTCAACTCAGCATTTAAATGAACTCAGAACTTTTAGTTAAAGTCCTTTGCGTATTTTATACCCTTCAGTGACTTTCTATATTGCGCACTAGAGATTTGCGATATTAAGAAAGCACTATAATTACTTCTATCAGTTAACAATATTATAGTTAAATGCCAGCTAAATTATTGAGAGATATTGCTTAGTACTGTGGGGAAAATCTAAACTGAAATGCTAGAAAATGCTATTCCCACGTATCCTTCACTGACAGATTTGTTCTTTTTTTAGGGAGATCCATTATGGTCCTGATTCAAACTGACTGTCATTTCCTTCATCAAAGGAGGTTTGGAGATTTTAAAACAAAAGCAAGCACGTAGAAATAGGTGAACATATCTAGATGAAATAGAAACCAATCTAAGTCAAACCTACCAGAAAACTCAAAATTACCCAAGAGGATTTCATGGTTTTGAATACAGCCAAAACAGTTTTAAGAAACTGTATGATCTTTTTAGGATTATAACTGAGTTAATAGCCCAAACACCTTGGGTACAGAGTTACATCAATAGTAAAGGAGATGTAGAACTAACATGCATATGATTTAACTGTGCTCTGTGTGCGTACCTGAACCAGACTGTAGTGTCTCACCACTCTTTGCAGTTGCCTAACTCTTTCCCTGCCCTTGATCCCTAAATATCCCATAAGCCCTCTACAATCCCAAAATGCTCTTCCTCTGTATCCCATAATGTGCCCCATACCCCCAGGCAGCAAACCCCTTCGGTCCAAAGGGTGTTCTAACATTGACTCATCGTGATGGGTTTCACACCTGGACAGCAGGTCTGAATATCTCCTGGGACAGCCCTGGGAGGGGCCCAGACAGGGTGTCCCTTCCTCTGAGTCCTTAATTCGGGCTTCCTCCACCATTGTGCTCCAGTGCTCCTCTGGGCTTCTGCAGATGGGTCTTTGATGGTCTGATGGCTTCTGGGCTGGGCCTGAGAGTAGCTGCAGGCAGGTATTACTTGGTCACCCCCTCCTGCTCTCTCTGAGCTCCTTTGTAGTTTGCATATAAGCTTTTATCGCACAACCTAACATTGCACTTTCTTTGCTTCGACAGCTTTTCAAACATACTTTACCCAGTCTGGCTGATATGAACTTGGTACAATAAATAAATGGGTTTTTAAGTTAAGGAGAACTGCTACAGCTTAATATGTTTATTTACTAAATACTTTTCTTGCAATATGATGGAGAGAAAGAAAACCTGCCACTGAAATAAAAATAGTAGCTTAAATCCAAGCCAACTCTATCATAAAATAGAACAGCATTTTATAGCTATTCACTCCTTTGGTCCAGCTGGTATAAATTGAGATAACTCCTTTGAAACCAATTTATAGCAGATAATGAGCAATTTCTGTCTTTCAAGCAAAGAAGAAAGAGAAACAAGATGCAGGAAATGAAGGAAAGATGACTTTCAGAATATAATATACCAGAGAAAAGAAAGGCAGAGTCCAGGAACTTCATTCAGACGGCAGTGGCCTCTGTCAGTAATAGGTTCTTATACTGTTTCAAGGTGCTAGTTGTCCACCCATGGTGCTGTGGTGAGCGGCAACAGGAGAACATCCAATGTTAGCTATCTTTCATGGCAAACCACCCCTATCCCAAATAAGAAACAAAGACCATATGTAATTGTATCAATGAAGGACTTCATTGTATGATGTGTGTATATGTATGTTTGTGTCATTCCTGTTTAACGGCAGAGATTTTGTTAACTGCTGTCTTAACAGAGAGAGCAGAATTTGGTACCTAGTCTTCACCAGAGATCATCATCAGAGAACTGGATAGCTTTTGCCAAACTGAGAACTCAACCTGAATGGAAACTTGCCATGAAACACTCAACTGATATTAAATGGCATAGGTTTTCATGCCAATGTAAATACTCTAACTTAAATCACTTGAGGATATGACATACTATCTCTAGAACTGGCAGTTACTTTCCAGACTGGTAACATTTTAAAGTATGTGCATGCAAGGGATGAACCATGAAGCTCTAAGATTAATTTGAATCTTCAAAACTTCCTTTTGATATACTGGTTGGAACCAAAGGCCACTGAAATATAAAACACATCAAAATATGTTATTTTTGTCTTTATTGGTTTTTTTTTCCTTAATAATTCTTTATTCTTTGAAGCATGTTTGCAAATAATTCTACTAACGGCAAATAATTTCTAACTAAATACTGAAATCCATAACCTCTGTTAATCAGTGTGCTGTAATTGTCCCACCACTGTATTCTCATTACCTATGGTGGAAATGATAAGTGAAGGCAAACTACAAAGTACTTCAAGCAGTTATTAGAAATCCAAAGAAAATTTGTCTTTGATTATTACAGGGAATTATAAGTCACCTATGCCCATGGATTTGCAGTGATGAAAGCTTCCCTGAGCAGCCCTTATTACCCTCCAAATTAAGTTTAAAAAATAATCTGTGAATACTAACTTACGAGATTTATTTGATTTAGGTGGATTTCCTAATTCACTTAGACTTATGTACTCATTGGTCATTAGAAAGCTTCATAGCGTATTAGGCTCAGTCTGGCACTTAGTAATTTTAGAACATATTACTAGGGTAATGGATACCATTTCTATTTCAGCCCTGTGCTTTCTCCCATTCATTATGATTGCATCTGTCATAATCTGTCTGATATTGCATTTTCCGTAGTGTCCCCCACCATAGTACCTACTATGTTCATTTCAGCTGATATGATGTAATGTAAATACTAGCATGTCATGGAAAACAAATCACTTTTTGTGCTAACTTCACTAGTGCAATTAAGAGTTTTATGAGGTGATTTGCACAAAAATGGAATATCTGCTTTATGATAGAACTAGCTTCAAAAGATCCCAAACCAACAAACCAACCTTGTTTCCCAAGCACCTGCTGAGTACTGATGTTAAGTTTCAGGAAGCTCAAAAATATTGCATAGTTTTAGAACAAGTGATTGTTCAACTAAAATATCATAACAGAAAGTGACTTGTTCATCATTTGATACTTATTTTCTCACTAATACTTTCTTATTCATCCCATCAGGAAACAGACAGGAAAAAACCTAGCAAAACAAATAAACATATTTCCTTAATCAGTCTTCTTTGTTAAAAAGTGCATCTTGAATTGGTAAAATGGCCAGATGCAGCAAAAATTGTGAAAATAATCTGAAGTTCAAAGAATATAAACAGTAAAAACAAAACTATGCAAGGAAAAAAATTAAAGTAAATTCTCAAAAAATATAGAATACTTAAAACAGCACATAGAAAAGACACATGTAATATAAGCAAAATGAAGTTTACACTTTGATGGACATTGGTTGAACACAAATCAATTAAAAAATCCCCTAAAACTAGAAAAAGAGGATCAGATTGCAAATAATTAATTAAAAACATGAAAGAGAACCCAGATCAAATCCCAAAGCAAGTTATTTCGAATTAATTCAATCAGACATGTTTATGACGAAGGAAACATGGATTTCATTACTCTAGGGCAGTGAAGGCTTAATTTCATATCCCGTGAAGTTAGTGAAACCTTTGCTAGTAACATAAGTAAAGAACCAGGAATTTAGAGTTTACACTGATAAACTGCATAACCTTTTTTCCTTGCAGAAGGACTCAAAACCTAGTCTCTTGTCCTGGTTTTGGCTGGGTTAGAGTTAATTTTCTTCCTAGTAGCTGGCATAGTGCTGTGTCTTGGATTTAGTAGGAGAAGAATGCTGATAACACACTGATGTTTTAGTTGTTGCTAAGTAGTGCTTACCCCAGTCAAGGATTTTTTCAGCTTCCCATGCTCTGCCAGGTGCACAAGAAGCTGGGAGGGGGCACAGCCAGGACAGCTGACCCAAACTGGCCAAAGGGCTATTCCATACCATATGACGTCATGCTCAGTATATAAACTGGGGGGAGTTGGCCGCAGGGCAGCGATCGCTGCTCAGGGACTGGCTGGACATCGGTCAGTGGGTGGTGAGCAATTGCATTGTGCATCACTTATTTTGTATATTATTATTATTATTATTATTATTATTATTATTATTATTATTTTCCCTTCCTTTTCTGTCCTATTAAACTGTCTTTATCTCAACCCACAAATTTTACTTTGTTTTTTCTGATTCTTTCCCCCATCCCACTGAGGAGGGGGGGACTGAGCGACTGGCTGTGTGGTGGTTAGCAGCCTACCGGGTTAAACCACAGCATCTCTCTAACAGTGTATAGGAAAATTAAGTCCTGGCAAATAAGGTTGAAAACAATATAGTAAGTGCAGTGGGAAATCTCACAACATATCCACAGGTTAACAGCAGGATATGTTTACGTGACAGTGTCTAAAACTCTTCAATGGTTTTGGGCATTTTGGGCATGTCATTAAGAGATTTAAAATGTTACTCCATCGGATTGCGACATATGACATCTGAAAGGTATATATTTTATTTCAGGATTTTTCCAGCCAGGATGTCTTTTTTTATGCATACATAGAGCAGAAGCTAATGGTAATACAAACTCTCCCCTTTTTTGTGCCCCTTCCCCCCAAAAAAACCCCCAACCAATCAATAAAACCCCATACACACAAAGATTAGACCACTCACCCAAGTCAGAGAACCAAGATTTCTATTAAACTGTAACTGAGTAAAAGTTACAAAAAGTTCAGGGAAATACGAGTGTCCAGCTGGAAGGTGGAGGAGTGATTTGCCAATGACAGTCCCTCAGTCCCAAAGAATCTGCACCTCCTTTTTGCACAATGAGCAACTTTGTCAGGACCCTTCTCTCACTCTCAAGTCGTCTTGAAGTCTGGTGGCTAAGTTATGATCTTGTGGGTAATTTGCTCACTCTGAATTTGAACCTGGATTTCCTTCTCCTTGCATAAGTCTGCATCAAAGAAACCCAAAAAGACAAGCAAGTGAATAAATGAGGAGCATCAATATTGTCTAAGGCTGTTATTTATTTATTTGTTCATTAAAAAAAAAAAAAAAGAAAGAAAAGAGAAAGGCATAATGATGGCGTAATTGTGCTGTGAGAAGAAATATGATACATCAAGGTTCCAGTTGTGGCTCAGCATCTTTTCCCCAGATGAAAAAGGGCTCCCTGCTCAAGAAACAAACTCTGACCAAGAAGCCAAATGTCTTCTCCAGACAACTTAGACTGATGGAGACCCAGAGTGTTTGTGGTGTCATTGGTGGGAACTAGGTGGAGGCTCTATGGGAGACAAAGTCACTCGCAGAGGTAGGTCCAAACCCCTCAGATTGCCGCTGTCCATGGTGAGGTCAGTGCACCTGCGTATAGGTGACCAATGGGATTTAGGCAGAGCAATGTCTAATTCTGCTGACAATTACATTTAGAAGTATGTGTTAAGTTGCTACACTGAATCCCAGGCATCTGGGGAAAAAACAAGTAAAACAGAAAGAATAATTTCTTTCCTGAAAAGCCTGTTTTAGTGTGTAGCTTATTTTCCTTAATTGAAGTCCTGTAGGCTTATTTCCCTATAAAGCAGGTAAAAAGCTGTATGTTCCTAAAAAATGTTTCTTTCTTACGGTGGTTGTTCCATTTTGTACTCCAATATAGTGTTTCTCACTCTGTTTCTCTTCCTTTGCTAAGAAGAAACTAGATTAGGTTGAAAATACCTCCTCCTTCCACATGTCCACATGTCCATATGACAACGCCTTTATAAGGACATAATTATATGGCGATAGCTTCTTAAATTCTCCCTTCAGTGTAAAAATTCACTCCATTAAAAAGAGGTTGAAAAGACTGAGTTTACTAAATCTACAAAATAAATTACTGAATAAGAGATAAGGTGAACATTTTCCTATATGAAAAGAGGTTTTATATTGGCAAGATCATAATTAATTTTTGTCTGTATCCTGTGGGAATAGAAACACCCACCCCGGTGAAAACAGTTGTGTACTTTAAGATGAGGGATACTTGCTTAAACAAACAAGAAAACAAAATTTTCTAATATCAGGAACAGGCAAAGTCCCTGGAACAAGGTTTCTGCAACAAGAGTTACTAAGAATAAATCAGGCAAAGATGCCTACAAAAGATGTGTGGCTCTTCCTTCAACAAACCAGATTGATGAGACGACCTCTTCAGATTCAACAGCCTTTGTTTCTGTCTTTCTGTGATTTAGTGACCTCTGATATTATTGTTTCTCATACTGCTCTGATGCTCAAATACCATTTCATTAATTGTAATGCTCTGTTCTTCATTGCTTTTCCTGATCTCAGCATTTTTGTTGAATGTGTGTAGTTAAGGAGTTGTAACAGTGGAACAGTGCATAATTTTATTATCATGAATTGTGCATAATTGAATAAAAGTCTGAGATTCACAGTGGTAATTAATTACTCCCTGACTATTTTCTGCTTGCTTTTTAATGATAATTTATTTTTTACATTTATTTACAAAAGAAAAGACATAATAGATGACTACTTCAGAGTGTTTTTCTCCCTTTTTCCCCCCTTAAAGGGATTTCATCTCACTTCCATGGAAATCAGATGAAAGAATACTTTTAATTTCAGTGGCTGGCACTTAAATCTCTGCATTATATATATATATATATATATTTTATTCACGCCATGGAATAAAAAATTATAAACTATGAAATATTTTGTTCTTCTGTAAGAAACATCTTCCACCAGATGGCCTCTAAGCACAACTGTAAGGATTAGTGAATTCAAGCTTTTATCATTGATGTGAAAAAGAAATGTGTTACTACTCAATTCTTTTAATAAGAAGGGTAAACTGAGTCACTGGAAAATAAACTTCCATATTTTTGAGCCCAGCTATTCCATTTTGGCTTGAGTGATACCATATAACAGTCCTTAATAGTATGACCAGAGTGTATTCAACTCCAAAAGAAGTCAGCAGGAAATGGAGCCATGCATGACAGAAAAACAAGGCTACCAATCTTGGTCTTAAAATGGAGCAGCATCAGACTAAAGAATACTTTTTAAAGGTGATAGTTCATGTGAATTGCCTGTGAACAGAACAGATTCGTTCTGTTCTGTGCTGTTAAGACGGTTACACCACTACAGAGGTATATTGAGCCTCCGAACTGGAACTACAATTATGGCAAGCACAAAGGCTGAATTTAGTCCCTCCAAACTGGAGGCAGTTGACTGAAAAACAAAAGGTAAGATCTTAGTTGGTGTCATTCTTTTCCTGTCATTGTAGAGAAAGAAGCCTCCAAAAATCAAATTAACTTTATATTTTATTTGCTTCTCGAGGTGTATATCTATTGACTAGCAAAGAAAAGCAATGAAACTCCAAGCCTATAAACCTCATTTACATGTCTTGAATTAAATAGGATCTATCCAGGGAAAGACACAAAAGGTATAACTCAAGGGACAGTTAAATACAATAAATAGGAGATAATTGTCAGATACTGAACAGCATTATAAAAATATTCACAGGCTTTGTGACAGAGGGAAAAAATCAGCCATATAATCCATTTTAAATCCCGAATACTTTGTCTATTTTAGATCTTTTTTGTGATATAATACAGACAATGCAAATAGATGTAACTTTGCCGATTTCTGTAAAATTCAGTTAATCCTAATTTACATCAGCTGAATGATAGAGTGACTATTTTAATAAAGCCCCAAGTAAATGCCTATATCCAAATAATTTTGGTCAGTATAATTCAGTATGATGTTTTCTTTGCTTAGATCTACCTCCTTAAAATTTTCTTTGCATTTCAGGTTCAAACTCAGAGTTTAGATACAAAAGTCAGCTGAACCTGGATAGCTTTCAATTTGGCACCACGGATGGGATTCATTCTCTGTAGATTTAAATAGGCAAAAAATTAAGTTTCCAGGAAAAGCCGAACATTTGGTCCTCTCTGCTAAGAACGGAGAGAGCAAAGTTCTGCCAAATTGTGACGAAACCTATCTAAAAATAAGAGCTTGAAACTGATGGGATAAATCCGACCCACTGAGGGGGAATCAGCTGCAAGAACTGACAGCGTAGCGATGTGTATCTAAGCTTACCATCTAAATCCATAATATAGTCAAGGAAGAAAATTGGCACTTCAAATGTTTGTTCCTATTTCATTGTATAATGAACAACTAGAGCAGGGTAGTTGGCTTTCTCCCTAAAATGTCCATTTTTCTCCACTGCCTAGTGGAGCTAGATTCAGATATGGTAGCCAGGTAGCTAGTTAGATGTCTACATTACAGACGTCTGTATTGATCAGATGAGTCCTATCCTTAATTCTTTGTAGTTCTGGAACTATTAAATGATAATCAACTGTTTGTGATTTTCAGATCTGATTCAAACACTAAATCAGAAAATTTTATATTTTCCAGCTATATTGCAGAAGTTCACAAAAGTCTTTGTTGTAGCATCATTTCACAGTTCCCTAATAGCTGCGTGTGTAGAAGCACCTACTGGTGAAATTGTGGATTCACATGGAAGATTGAAAACATGTTTCCCTGACTTTCAGAAGAATCTGCACTGATAGGCAGCTATGTTGCTATCTTTTTCAAACAGGAGAGAAAGTGGAGACTTTTGTCAATACAGTTTAGAACATTTNCCTGTAGGCTTATTTCCCTATAAAGCAGGTAAAAAGCTGTATGTTCCTAAAAAATGTTTCTTTCTTACGGTGGTTGTTCCATTTTGTACTCCAATATAGTGTTTCTCACTCTGTTTCTCTTCCTTTGCTAAGAAGAAACTAGATTAGGTTGAAAATACCTCCTCCTTCCACATGTCCACATGTCCATATGACAACGCCTTTATAAGGACATAATTATATGGCGATAGCTTCTTAAATTCTCCCTTCAGTGTAAAAATTCACTCCATTAAAAAGAGGTTGAAAAGACTGAGTTTACTAAATCTACAAAATAAATTACTGAATAAGAGATAAGGTGAACATTTTCCTATATGAAAAGAGGTTTTATATTGGCAAGATCATAATTAATTTTTGTCTGTATCCTGTGGGAATAGAAACACCCACCCCGGTGAAAACAGTTGTGTACTTTAAGATGAGGGATACTTGCTTAAACAAACAAGAAAACAAAATTTTCTAATATCAGGAACAGGCAAAGTCCCTGGAACAAGGTTTCTGCAACAAGAGTTACTAAGAATAAATCAGGCAAAGATGCCTACAAAAGATGTGTGGCTCTTCCTTCAACAAACCAGATTGATGAGACGACCTCTTCAGATTCAACAGCCTTTGTTTCTGTCTTTCTGTGATTTAGTGACCTCTGATATTATTGTTTCTCATACTGCTCTGATGCTCAAATACCATTTCATTAATTGTAATGCTCTGTTCTTCATTGCTTTTCCTGATCTCAGCATTTTTGTTGAATGTGTGTAGTTAAGGAGTTGTAACAGTGGAACAGTGCATAATTTTATTATCATGAATTGTGCATAATTGAATAAAAGTCTGAGATTCACAGTGGTAATTAATTACTCCCTGACTATTTTCTGCTTGCTTTTTAATGATAATTTATTTTTTACATTTATTTACAAAAGAAAAGACATAATAGATGACTACTTCAGAGTGTTTTTCTCCCTTTTTCCCCCCTTAAAGGGATTTCATCTCACTTCCATGGAAATCAGATGAAAGAATACTTTTAATTTCAGTGGCTGGCACTTAAATCTCTGCATTATATATATATATATATATATTTTATTCACGCCATGGAATAAAAAATTATAAACTATGAAATATTTTGTTCTTCTGTAAGAAACATCTTCCACCAGATGGCCTCTAAGCACAACTGTAAGGATTAGTGAATTCAAGCTTTTATCATTGATGTGAAAAAGAAATGTGTTACTACTCAATTCTTTTAATAAGAAGGGTAAACTGAGTCACTGGAAAATAAACTTCCATATTTTTGAGCCCAGCTATTCCATTTTGGCTTGAGTGATACCATATAACAGTCCTTAATAGTATGACCAGAGTGTATTCAACTCCAAAAGAAGTCAGCAGGAAATGGAGCCATGCATGACAGAAAAACAAGGCTACCAATCTTGGTCTTAAAATGGAGCAGCATCAGACTAAAGAATACTTTTTAAAGGTGATAGTTCATGTGAATTGCCTGTGAACAGAACAGATTCGTTCTGTTCTGTGCTGTTAAGACGGTTACACCACTACAGAGGTATATTGAGCCTCCGAACTGGAACTACAATTATGGCAAGCACAAAGGCTGAATTTAGTCCCTCCAAACTGGAGGCAGTTGACTGAAAAACAAAAGGTAAGATCTTAGTTGGTGTCATTCTTTTCCTGTCATTGTAGAGAAAGAAGCCTCCAAAAATCAAATTAACTTTATATTTTATTTGCTTCTCGAGGTGTATATCTATTGACTAGCAAAGAAAAGCAATGAAACTCCAAGCCTATAAACCTCATTTACATGTCTTGAATTAAATAGGATCTATCCAGGGAAAGACACAAAAGGTATAACTCAAGGGACAGTTAAATACAATAAATAGGAGATAATTGTCAGATACTGAACAGCATTATAAAAATATTCACAGGCTTTGTGACAGAGGGAAAAAATCAGCCATATAATCCATTTTAAATCCCGAATACTTTGTCTATTTTAGATCTTTTTTGTGATATAATACAGACAATGCAAATAGATGTAACTTTGCCGATTTCTGTAAAATTCAGTTAATCCTAATTTACATCAGCTGAATGATAGAGTGACTATTTTAATAAAGCCCCAAGTAAATGCCTATATCCAAATAATTTTGGTCAGTATAATTCAGTATGATGTTTTCTTTGCTTAGATCTACCTCCTTAAAATTTTCTTTGCATTTCAGGTTCAAACTCAGAGTTTAGATACAAAAGTCAGCTGAACCTGGATAGCTTTCAATTTGGCACCACGGATGGGATTCATTCTCTGTAGATTTAAATAGGCAAAAAATTAAGTTTCCAGGAAAAGCCGAACATTTGGTCCTCTCTGCTAAGAACGGAGAGAGCAAAGTTCTGCCAAATTGTGACGAAACCTATCTAAAAATAAGAGCTTGAAACTGATGGGATAAATCCGACCCACTGAGGGGGAATCAGCTGCAAGAACTGACAGCGTAGCGATGTGTATCTAAGCTTACCATCTAAATCCATAATATAGTCAAGGAAGAAAATTGGCACTTCAAATGTTTGTTCCTATTTCATTGTATAATGAACAACTAGAGCAGGGTAGTTGGCTTTCTCCCTAAAATGTCCATTTTTCTCCACTGCCTAGTGGAGCTAGATTCAGATATGGTAGCCAGGTAGCTAGTTAGATGTCTACATTACAGACGTCTGTATTGATCAGATGAGTCCTATCCTTAATTCTTTGTAGTTCTGGAACTATTAAATGATAATCAACTGTTTGTGATTTTCAGATCTGATTCAAACACTAAATCAGAAAATTTTATATTTTCCAGCTATATTGCAGAAGTTCACAAAAGTCTTTGTTGTAGCATCATTTCACAGTTCCCTAATAGCTGCGTGTGTAGAAGCACCTACTGGTGAAATTGTGGATTCACATGGAAGATTGAAAACATGTTTCCCTGACTTTCAGAAGAATCTGCACTGATAGGCAGCTATGTTGCTATCTTTTTCAAACAGGAGAGAAAGTGGAGACTTTTGTCAATACAGTTTAGAACATTTTAACCATGACACAACTGCCCTCTAACTGAACCACAGTATGTTTAAAAACTCTCGTAAGTACAGGAACAGTTTGAACAGTTTATTTATATTAAACAAACAAAAGCAGCATTAGTTAATAACTGACTTTTGGGGAACTGGAATTTACAGGGAGAAAAACAGGTTTAACATATTTTATTTCAGGAAAAGATACCTG
>VYZW01054899.1:0-21651 GCA_013401315.1 Balaeniceps rex
GTGCTTAGTTGCCGACTGGGGCTAAACCACGACACCAAGCAAATATATCGCTGAGTCACCACCATCATATGTGGATACAGAAATACATTCTTTGCAATGACAGATGTAGGGAGCTGTATGCGCAGAGCTGGTAAAAGGAGGGACTCACAGCTGAAGCAAACAAGCCCACTCTACAGGATGATAGCCTGGCAAAAACTTGAGACACATAGCAAGAATAGGATCCACCTTGATTTCAGACATCTTAACAAGGCTATCCCAAGACAGCATTCCTCAGTCTCCATACTAGACATTCAGTACAGCCAAATTGCTAAAAACATACTTAGTAATCCATACGATACTAACAAATCAGATCAGATAATCAAGTGGCTGAACCACTTTCGGGGGGGGGAAGAATGTTTTTCTATCTACTTATTTTTGGCAATCAAATCAGCTGACAAAGTATTTTTGTTAATGAACACAGAAAAACCTGAAGGTATCGCCAGCATTTGTATAATAGCTGATGACATGATAAGAGCATCAGTTCAAGCAGAGGCTGAAGCTAGAGATGGCAGAGGCCTAAGCAGAAAAATTTAAGGTCAGCCCAGGTAAAAATCTAGTTTGTGATGAAAGACGACAAAAACATGGGACACCTACTCTTATCTGACAGAACCCAGCCAGTAAATTTGAAGCCACTTCTAAATCTGAAATTGTAAAGAGTGTTTTAGAAGATCCAGTTGCAGAATATGCCAGATGAAACTTATTTTGACCACCGTGGCAACTGCTACATGACAACAGCTTAGCAACCAGGAATAGCAGGACAAATACTCCTGTCAGAAAGCCAAACCACCCTCTACAGTCAAGACTGTGCCTACACATAACGACCACTGGTGCTCAGCACTACAGTCACAGCAAATTGAGACATCAGCAGAGTATCAAGGCAACATGAATGGGAAACACCTAACAGTGTACTATGTGACATATACATAGCACACTAATTTATACTCAAAGAACAGCAGAAGCAACAACCGACATTTGCACCAGCAATTAGAACTGCCACCACCATCTTTAGAGATGCAGTTTACATAAGAAGTGTCAGTAAACAAATTAACAAGTGGAAATGGGTTATGCATTCTAGCTTGACAGCACAACACGTATGACAGCTTCACTCGGGCACTGCATGAAGAAACAGACTTAGAGAGTAGTAAAGACTGAGCTCTGAGCAGTTAAGTGTTAATAATACCTGACACACAGGGATGAGGATTAATCAGGGAGTTGTCAGGACCATTATAATAATGGCTGCTTGAAATGCTGTTCAGTGGGAGGGATTTTAAAAATGAGAATACATCTACTTAGCAGTATATTGCAGTGCTCTCTTTAAAATTAATCATGAATAATCATTAGTGGGCTTCTGGTTGGCGGGAGGGAGTATTTCACATGACCCAGATCCTGGCTGTAGATCCACACAGATGGGATTATAGCTGTCTGGTATCTAATAATGAGAGCTCTGTTTCAGACTTATGCCTTTTATTTCATTCTTGGTCTCTAATATTGGGAAGCAATGACAGTTAGAAAGTTTAGCAGCTTTACCCAACAAACATACTGGTATTGCTAGGGTTGAAGAAAACAATGATGTAAATACAACTGTGTATGTGGGAGGTTGTCAAAGACATACACTGGAGAGAAAACGATGATTTCTGCCTGTGGAAACTTTTTTTTTTTTTGCTGTGCTGCAATTATGTTTTTCTGCATTCAAACCTAATGTAATAATGTTCTCAATGCTGTGCTTAATTTTAAGTACCTGAATAGTCTGATTAAGGCACTATTCAACTGCTTAAAGTTAGATTTGTCAGGATGATTCAGTTGCTTAAAATTAAGTATGCATACAATTATCTGGGTAAATTGAGCTCTCTCTTTTTTTAGTCCTGTGGGTAGGTACTAGATCAAGAAATGCTGTTGACAGTAACAATAAAGCAGCCAGAAAGGAGAGAATACAACTGAATACTTTTTGCCATAACAAGAGTTCAATAGTTGATGGATGCTGTTGTTTCTCAAATCAAAGTTAAAAAAATTAACGGCAGACTAATAATGCAGATGAGTATCCCAAATTTTGAATTTCTTCCATTCCAACTCTGGTACCCTGATTACATTGCTTACCTTGCTCCCCTCATTTTGTTGTCTTATTAGTCATCCTAGAGACAGACTAAAATTACTTCTAGTCTACTACTAACACTGACAATGCAGCAAAAGGCTTATATTCTTTCCTATTAGAAAAAATTCTTACTTATCATAGTTGTTCACTCCTAAAAATGAACCAAGAGACAGCACTATTTTAATTTCTTTCTCCTTCCGTTGTAGCCAGGTACCAAACACTGTCTCATTGCCCCTTTCATCTGTGGGTCAAATATTAATATGCTTGAATGCAAATTCTATTTAATAATTAATTTAGAGCCAAATACTGCTTAGATATAGTAAGTACTAATGTGCATGAAGGTTAAATACTTGTCAAAAATACCTTATGTTCTCACATCTAAATTATCTCTCAGGAAATAACAGATTTCTCAGTCACGCCAAAATGTTTCACCTATAAATTTGTAGTCTTTGATTTACAACACATATAGACAGCTTTATATATACTATACAACAATGTATATGCTGTTATATGGGGAAGTGCCTTTTCAGCCACAGGGGTGTAAGCTATTGATCAACGTGAATTGCATTGACTTCTGTATTTGTGAACTTTACACATACTACATAAATACTGTGATGACACTTGTGAAAAATATCAGTAAGCAACATTGGAGTGTAATTTAAGTCAGAAGACATCAGCAGTCTTTGGCCACACCAAAATTCTCCCTCCCCCCAAGAGATGGGCTTTTAATTTCCAGGTGGCTTCATCACTGCTTCTGATGGTTTGCTTCCAGTTTTTTCATTGTTTTTTTCTTCTACTTTCTCACTGTGCGATTTAGGTTTTTTTTCTTCTGAAGGAAGGAAGGTTTTCTATTCCTTGCCTGCTGTGGTATGCCTTCCCTCAAGGCATCTGTAATTATTTATTCTGCATGTCCTGCTATGGTGTAAATTAGGATACATTTCTGGAAGTGCCTCGTTGTATACATGTTTCCTATGAATTTACGCTAAAAAAGCGAACAAAAATGCAAGGTCAGCTTTTATTTAGTCCAGCAATTTTACTCTTTTTTTTTTTTTTTATAGTCATTAAATGCATCTTGATGAGGTTCACCTATCTACTTCCCAATAGAAAGGAAAGTTTTCCCTATGTTAATACGTGACTGATGTTAGAATGCTTTGTTTTCCTGCTTACACCCTTCTCAGTGACATACGCCTTGAGCACAGAAAAACATTGTGGAGAGATTTCATACAAAGTCTTTGCTCAGAAGAAACTGGAAATACTTTGAGTGGCTGAGAGAATACACAAGGTCCTTCAAATCCAGCTTGGGCTGGGCATTTTGTCAAGGCCTGGATCAAAGTGCTATATCCCAGCCAAGATTCAGGGTCTTCCTGCCTGAACAGGCGAGCTGTGAAATAATACATCGACCATTGTGCTTTGCCCAGCAAAGGCTCATGGATTGCTTTTGTGGTCATCCACTACAGGCCATGCTCCTTGGCTTTTAATCTCCACAGCAGCAGAGAATGCAGAGACACCTCTGTCCTTGCAAAGGGTGATGCACTGCAGATCTGCAGGCCTGTCTCAGGCCTTCACATAGCTGAAGTTCAAGGGTCTACATTTACGTCTCAGAAAGGCACAAAAGCCTGTTCAGAAGAGAAGCTACTATTTTTATGGAAAAAGCTGAGCAGAAGACCTCAGGGNAAGTCCTTGTCTTTACCCCAAAAATCTCAGACCCACACTTTCTGCCACGATGCAAGTTATTTACACAAAGTTTTTTCATCTACATTAAGCATTATTGAGCTCTTTTTTTTATTGTTATTGAACCTTAATATTTAAGGATCTACCCAGCTATCTGCACTTTAACACTGTGGACCACACAGTTTGAGGAGTGTCCAAGGAGCTGCCCTTTGCAGTATTTGTCACTTCAGAGCAAATCACTTACCCTCAATTTTGTTTACCCAACTGTAAAATAGGGGCAATAATACTTATTTTTCAAAGTTGATATGAGGGTTATTAATGCTTAAGTGCTTTGTTATGCTTGAATGGAAAAGGAAATTATTATAGCAATTTTAAGTGAAGCTTAATTATAAGAGTGTTAACATAAGCATATTAGAAAAATGAACTCTGAGTCGCAAGCCAGCAGTTGCTCACTTACTCTTAAAACAGTACGAGATGATTTTATATGCATCTTGCTATCACTACTCCCTAAGAAGGGGCAACATGTAAATTAAATTTAGTGCCTAATCAATGAAGAAACAACATCCACTACCTTACTTTGTGACACGCCAAGTCACCAAGTCACTGAAATCTTGATTAAAAAACAGCCTCCATACAAAACTATTCTGTTTGCTATATACTAATTTAAGCTACACATGTGATTGTCACTGGCACAACTCCTAACCTGGAAAACAGGCTAATTTACCAAGATCAGCTTACCGAGTTACCAAGATAACTTAAAATTTGTAAGATTCTCTTGCAATGTTATACACAAATCCTAGACAGCACAGCTCTTCCTTTACTCAAACAATATAAAATCCTTCAAGTGTCTTGCTTAGAAGACAACGTAGGACATACAAAAGTATATACTGAAGACAGTGCAGTTTTCGTAAGGAAAGAATTGAGCAAAATAACTTGCTTTTACCTGACATAGCGTATTTGTCAAAACAAGCATCACTTCAAATCCTCACTCCCAAATCTTCTGCAACTATGTTCTACAAGCTTAAGCTCTGTCACTTATACAATGTATGCAAATAAAGACAGAACTCCAGGCTCATTTTCATACAATAAACACAAAGAAAAGCCAACTACCTCACTCCATTTCCCCCCACCCTTCCACCTACTTGTACTTCAGAGGCTCATCAGAAGAGGTAAATAGCCATAAAATCTGTTTAAATGAAGCACTGCTCACAAACCTTTTAAAAAGAGGATAAGTATTTGACACTAAAACAATGCGTCTTTAAAAAGGCTCCTCTACAGTTGTGTGTTCATGTTACTCCCTGCCCAGAATTGGTATCTATTTGAGAAGGCAATGGCGGTTTTCAGAAATAGTCACATGAAAAGAAAATAAACACTTCATGCTGGGGGGGCAGGGGAGAGGCAGCATGTGAAGCAACAAAAACCACAAAACCAAAATTGATATCCAACAAAAACCTTGTCTTGAGATGAAGAGATGTCCAATATTAACACAAACCAAATGTCTGTATCAGCAAACAGGATTTGAGCAGAACTGAGAGAGGCATTCATTCTTCACTAAATGCCAAGAGGAATATTTCATCTAAATTAAATTTTGTAAGCTTAAAAATCAAGGCTTAAAAGGAAACACAGCGCTCTAGATTTACAAGAGCAGTAAGAAAACTGTCAGTAAAATCAAGAGATTTCTGTCAATCGTGGTCATGAGATGCAATGGCACTCAGGTGCAGTTGGACCTTGCCCTGAAACAAGGGAACACACAGCAGATTGTCACCACTATCCCCTCCCCTCTGCAGCACTCTTGAAGCATCATTTCACATGCCACCCCCAACACCCCACCCCAAGCACAAGATTGGAGAGGGAAAATGGAAAGATGGGCGAGTAAATCCACCAAAATAATTTGACAGAACAGCCTTCATGCCTTCTAGCAAAGGGAAAATAAGGACAGGTGCAACACTAAAGCCTTAGTACTGACAGGTCTCTAACAGACTAGTGAATACATACAATGTCACAGAGTTATAGCAGAGTGCTGCTACGGAAGTGACCAGGAGAACTTGCAGTTAAGAACCAGAATGTGCCTACTTCTTTCTGCAGCTGTACATCGTCTCCTTCCCCTTGTGATATTCCAACAGCAACTAATTCAGAGAGCCACAATGTTATCCACTGGGTTGCTTGCTCTTCTTCCTCCCTGCAACCATGATGTCCTTACAGCAATTTCCCCGTCTTCCAGACAGCTTAGTTGAAGGCAAAGGTTTTGCGGATTTTAAACTACCAACAGTGTCAGACACTTACTTCTACTTTCCTACTCCAAACTTTATTAACAGACCAAAGTCGTAATTTGAATGAGTATTTCAAATGCTGGTAACTAATTGTACTTGTTCCCTTGGCAGATTTCTCCCATGGCACTGGCTTGTCCTACCAAACAACTTCAATGACAAAGGCTTAATATCATATTAGCAGGAGGCTTTTTCTGCCCTCTTATGCAAACACCCTTTACATTGTCCTTCATGTTTCTAGACCACTGGTTCTGCAAGCATAGCACACTTGTCAGCTAGGCTTATCGAATGTTTAACACTCAATGACCACGTGAAAGTCTCCTGCAAAAAAATTGCAGTATGTCACATACAGCATCAAAACTACCTTGTCCTGGACTCCAAGAACAACCACGTAAAAGTTTCTGCCATTTGTCTTTGCTCTGCACCATCTTCCCTTTCTCTTCTCCTTGTTTTTACTCCTGGGGTTACATTACATTTCAATACCAAACATGGTACTTTGCAAACAGACAAACACTTATTTATCATATGCAAGGCCAAATCAATTTATTCACTGACTTAATTTTAAGTCTCAAAAGCCAGCTATGATTTACTACATATTCTATTTATTTAAAAAAAAAAAACAAGACTGACAAATCAATGCAAATAAGCAACACTGAAGATGCACTGTGCTAGAGAATTAAGCCATAAAATTCTATAGCATGGAAAATAGTGCAAAATAGCACATGCACAAAGCCGCCAAGTTCTCTGTCCTGAGGAAATGGCTTTGTATTCCACAAATTTACCGTACTTTATATCTCACAAAAGGAAATTACAATAAACCCCAGCATAGCTTGCCCCCTTTTTTTTTTTTAAACTCCCCATTATATGCGCTATGGGGAAGCCATCACTAAAAGGCTGACATTTAACATGAAAAAAATAACTGAGTGTAAGGACTAAGTGCCAAAAAAGAAGTGTAATACCAAAGCAACACCATTTTCTGATGGTAAATTTGAGCAATTTAATGGCAACATCTGTTCTTTCTGATAAGTAGGCAGATGTATTTTGGGCCTCACCCTAACCGAAACAAAATGCTTGCATCACTTACTAAAGAGCAATATTTAACATAAACTCATAATACCAAAACCATAATGAAAATCTTATTCATTCTGATGACTTACTAGTCTAGCAGAAGCTTTGAGCCCAAATAGTGGTGTTTTTTTGCTATAGGAACAATGTGATTCTAGACATGAATTTCACATTCTCAGTCTGCTGTATTACTCAGCATTGAAGATGGAATAATGGCCTAGATCTCTCTTGACACCATTTTTTATTTTCATACATGGTAATAAAGAGCAGAAAGTTTTATTAATGTACAACCATGAAATCTACCAGGAGAAGCACTAGTACTATTCACCATGAATATAAATTAAAATTTTGGGGTTTATGGCTAGTTATATATTCATTAAAGCTACTGTAAACAATATCAGGTAGAGGTGTAATCAACATGAAAAAGCTCTTCATGGGTTTAGGTGTCCTCAACATTACAAAGGTTTTCATGTGCCGTTAAGTGCAATGACGTAACAGATATAAACCCAACATAATGGCACAGATATAAGTCTTACTTTGTTTAAAACTCATTCTGCCTCTACCTTGCTACGTCTATCCCCATTCTGCCTCCAACTAGCTGCCAAGCCTGCTACTTATCTTTACATATGCTTGTCTTTTGGAGCAGTGATACACAATCTTTCCAAACTGCAGCTTGGTGCTACAACACAAAATTCCTGGAAGACAGAGACATTCCCATTCGTAGACGAACAGAAGACATTTATGGCACTCTCTCACTCAGATAACTCTCAACTCCAAGTTGAAGCTTTGCATTAGAACGTAAGGATTGAAAATAAATAACAGCGTAAGTTTGAAGTGTCAAAAGCAAGTGCCTTGCCAGAACCAGCAAAGGATAAGACTACAAAGCAACTCATTTCGAAAGGAAAGGGCAGACACTGAAAAGGAACAGAGGTGACGGATGCAAGACAGCAGCAGAGGAGGTACAACAGTTTTGTCAGTAAGGCACAGCAATAAGAGTAACTTGATTCTGGAATCTGTTTTTATTTCAGAAGCAAGTCCTAAGGCAAAATACTGGTAATCCTGATGGCTGAAATAAAGAAAGCTTCCTCCCCTTCACCCTTCCAAAATGCTCTGGATGGGATCAAAAACAGAGTTCTGCTAACTTCTGTAGAAAGCAGAGGAGAGGAATTTAGGGAACGACTGGAAAGGCCACATGTTCTCTGGTTTGGGGTTTTTTTCTTCATATCTCAAAAGTATATTTGAAGATGTTTCTGTTAAAAAGAAGTATACAAGTAAGCGGAGAAAAGTTTACAGCTACAATAATGTATGGAAAGCTAAGACAACTATTCTAGCATTTGTGCTTCACCGTTACCTAGCTTCCACCTTTAGCATGCAAAAAGAGTATCTTGGAAAAAAGATGAAGGGCATGAGACTAAAAGACCTTGTAAATGATGATGTAGCAGAATCCCTTCAGAAGATCCCTGCATGCAAGAGAACTGCGTTAGTTGTGAAAATGACATGTATTTTAATACAAGTGCTTAAACTGCAGACAAAGTTGGCAAAGCAGTAGGGTTTATCTGGAGCAGCAAGAAATTGAGTAGGCAGTGGAACAGAAGTAGCTCACGTCGCAAGATCAGGAGAAGCTTCAATTGAGCTTTGTAACCCAGCAGGACAGGTAACAAAAACCTGAGGCTTGACGACACCAAACTCTGTATGAGGCATTACCAGAGAAGGGAATAAGCATACAAGTGCTAGGTCAGGTTGCTCAGCAAAGACAACTACTGTGAAACAGCATTAGTCCTACTTCAGCAGTATTGGTCTGTACCCTGTTCATCTACTCACCCAAGTTTTTCTTTTCATAGAATCATAGAATGGTTTAAATTGGAAGGGACCTTTAAAGGTCATCTAGTCCAAACCCCCTGCAATGAGCAGGGAGATCTTCAGCTAGATCAGGTTGCTCAGAGCCCCATCCAATCTGACCTTGAATGTTTCCAGGGATGGGGCATCTACCACCTCCCTGGGCAACCTGTTCCAGTGCTTCACCACCCGCATCATAAAAAATTTCTTCCTTATATCTAGGCTAAATCTACCCTCCTTCAGTTTAAAACCATTGCCCCTTGTCCTATCTCAACAGGCCCTACTAAAAAGTCTGTCCCCATCTTTCTTAGAAGTTCCCTTTAAGTATTGAAAGGCCGCAATAAGGTCTCCCTGGAGCCTTCTCTTCTCCAGGCTAAACAATCCCAACTGTCTCAGCCTTTCCCCACAGGAGACGTGTTCCATCCCTCTAATCATTTTTATGGCCCTCCTCTGGACCCGCTCCAACAGGTCCATGTCTTTCCTGTGCTGAGGACTCCAGAGCTGGACGCAGTACTCCAGGTGGGGTCTCACCAGAGTGGAGTAGACTTGCTAGTTAAACTGACTTATGCTTGCCGATGATTAAAATTAGCTCACAGAGCACTAGAAAGTTTCTCTGCAATATTTCCAGGTGTGAGGTCAGAGGTCAAACTTATTTTAGTGATCACCACTTACATCCCAATTTGGACTTCGTTGCTGACATTCAATCCTGACAGAAGATTTAGAATATATTACTTTTTTCTCTCTTTCCTATTAAAAAAAAAGAAATTCAGTCACGTATGATGGGCTACTGTTTGATTTATGTGCCTTAGGGTCTCCAGGAAGTAATTTTATGTATAACATTTCTTGTCATTTTAAAAACTGCCACTATTGCCTTCACCAGCAGATCGTGTTCTCTCCTGCCACAGTTCAACATTGCTCCTTTGAAAACACCCAAGCAATTCTAGCTTGAACCAGCTCAAAGTCTGCTTTGACCTATTCTGATCTCTTACCAGTTGTGTAATACAGAGCTCACACATAAATTAATCATTAATCCAAAAGTACTCTTACAATGGGGAAAAAAAAACAGTAGTACTTGCACAAGGATTAGCAATTCAAGTGCTTGCTATGCATTTACTCTGAAATCTTGGATATCATGACTCAGCTATAATTTTCAAGGCCACTAAAGCCTAACTTGATTATAGCTCTCTTTGCAGTTCTCTCCAGTTACTGAAACTTTGGAGCCATGAAGAAGATCGTCTGGTCCTGTATACTAGCTAAACCCTTAAGAAAAGCTGCAGCATAACTAGCTCCGATAACAGTATCACTGACATAACACAGGACAGTACGAGACACATTTCCTGCAACATTCTGCTTGAGAAACTGTTTGCCTATGGCCTGGGCAGGCATACTCCCTGCTGGGTTAAAAACTGGCTGGATGGCCGGGCCCAAAGGGTGGTGGTGAATGGAGTTAAATCCAGTTGGAAGCCGGTCACAAGTGGTGTTCCCCAGGGCTCAGTGTTGGGGCCAGTTCTGCTTAACATCTTTATCAATGACCGGGACGAGGGGATCGAGTGTACCCTCAGCAAGTTTGCAGCTGACACTAAACTGGGTAGAAGTGTTGATCTGCTTGAGGGTAGGAAGGCTCTACAGAGGGACCTGGACAGGCTGGACCAATGGGCTGTGACCAATTGTATGAGGTTCAACAAGGCCAAGTGCCAGATCCTGCACTTGGGTCACAACAACCCCATGCAACGCTACAGGCTTGGGGATGAGTGTCTGGAAAGCTGCCTGGCAGAGAGGGACCTGGGGGTGTTGGTCAACAGCCGACTGAATATGAGCCAGCAGTGTGCCCAGCTGGCCAAGAAGGCCAACGGCATCCTGGCTTGTATCAGAAATAGTGTGGCCAGCAGGACCAGGGAAATCATCCTTCCCCTGTACTCGGTGCTGGTGAGGCCGTGCCTCGAATACTGTGTTCAGTTTTGGGCCCCTCAGTACAAGAAGGACATTGAGGTGCTGGAGCGTGTCNTGGGTGTTGGTCTCTTCTCCCAAGTAGAAAGTGATAGGACAAGAGGCAATGGCCTCAAGTTGCGCCAGGGGAGGTTTAGATTAGATAGTAGGAAAAACTTCTTCACTGAAGGGGTTATCAGGCACTGGAACAGGCTGCCCAGGGAAGTGGTTGAGTCACCATCCCTGGAGGTATTTAAAAGATGGGTAGACGAGGTGAGTGACATGGTTTAGTAGTGGACAGGTATGGTTGGACTCTATGATCTTAAAGGTCTTTTCCAACCAAATGATTCTATGATTCTGAGATGTTCCTTATACTGCAAAAGGGATTTGAGAAAGAAAAAGAGCAAGAGGAATGTGTGGCTTTATTTTCTTTTAACACCACCAGAATCTAGTGTCAAAAAGCTTAAGTTCCTGATACCATTCAAAATTTGAACCACGTTTTAGTTTTTCTTTCATTCATTGACAAAAACTACAAAGAACTAATGAGACAGTAGCCTGATAGCCTCAGAACTATAAAAATAGACTGCACAGCACAAGGGATACATCTAGATTGTCTTTGTCCGTACTGTTTCCATGACCTCACCAAGTTCTGCTTCATTGGCTAATTGATATGGACTATCTGGTGTCCAGACCATTCAGATGAACAAACTCTTGAGCCAACTTGCCAAGTCCATACTAAGTTTCAGGTGGAGAAAGATCTGGGGCAATGTGCATCTAAACTGATTGTGGGAGATGCAAATTCACCCTCCAACTGCCCACCTTCAAGATACAATAAAATGTGTCAGAAAGCTTCCTTATATATAAAGAACTATTTCCTTTTATAATTTTAACATTTGATAGCCATTTGGGGGGGGATCTTGACAATTATTAAAAAAAAAAGTAACAAGTACTTCCCAGGTCACATTCTACCTGGTAAGTATGCTGGGGATTTGATTCATGCATAACTGTTTCCAACAAAATTTGCTGTAAAATTTATCCCACCACTGCTAACATCGAAAACTTTTGCTGTAATTTCCTATTAGTTGGTTTGTTTCCTGAAGCCTGTCTTAGCTTTTTACACCCTTTTGTTAAGGTTTTCTCTGAAAACCAATGAGACCCAAAGGTAGCCTACAAGCTCACAAAATGTAAATCAAATAGCCTCTGAGTCTGAACGTTTCACTCAAGGTTTTTGAATACTTCAGTTTTGATAATACTGCTTCACATGTAACAGTTTCAATGGCATGTAACGTTCACAGCCAGAGATACTTTTTCCACATTAATGAGACATAAGAGCTTAGAAATGAAGCTTGGGTGAAGTGGAAGAAAAGTCTGTAGTTCAGAAACTCAGGTCTCCATCGAATCAGAGAAGAGATTTTCTGCAAGAAACCTAGTGCCACTTAAAACCCAACATTAAATCAAACCTACAGAATGCAAATCTCAACTGGTGTAAGTTGTCCCATTCTTATTGCAATCAATGTAATTATATAGAGGATTTGAGCCTACACATGTAAGCTCAGCTAACAATTGCCACAGCTACCTAAAAAAGCCAAAACCAAACAGATATCCTTGTCTTTGCTTTTTCAGATCCTCAAAAGAAAAGCAGAGAATTGCATTATGGAATTGTTAGATTGAGGAGTATACACCACCTTGAAATCACTCTTTTTATGAAAGGATTTATAGATCATTGCCATTTGTACAAACATGTAGGTATTTTTTCAACATTCATCTGTCATGGAAGACATCCACCAGATTCTCTTCATGCAGCTTGACAGATAATAAAATTAATTTTAAGTACAACAGCAAATCAAGCATTCATGATGCCATAAAAACATCTATCTACACACTGATGACTGAAATCTAACATAAAATTAATGCATGAATTTAAGTCACAATTAAGCCATGCAGATCTTTTTCAAGAACAGCTCAGAGAGGATTTTTGAGGTTTTTTTGTTTTGAGAAAAGCAGCATTAAAATGTATTTTTCTTTTTTGCTTGCCTTTTATTTTTATGTTCCTATTTAAGGATATGAGCCAATCTTTAAATACTATCTCTGAATTTTCTGAGTTAAATTACATACACGGTACTCGGACTAGGAATGAAGTAGTGAAGTTAAATGGTGAAAATCTGCCAACAACAGTAACCACTTAGGTTCAGAGAAAAATTTGCTTTGAGAGTACAGGGATAGCAACATTTGGATACCATTATAGGTCATTATGCCATCTGATTCTGATGTGCAACCAAGAAAAACTTTCATGTCCACTCTATGAAACACGGGGTAATTAATTCCTCCCTACTTTCTCTTGTGTGCTCTATTTCAACCCTAACAGCTTATAAAGCAAGAAAATCCTCCCATCCTTCTCCCCTCTCATGCAGTGCTGGCAGGCCAGAACAGAGAGCACTGACACCTGCTCAGCCCACCCTATGCACTACTCCAACGAAAGTAACCCTACTAGCTGGATACCTAACTAGAGCTAATTTTCCAGAAAAAAAGGCAGTAAGGAAGCGGATTGGGAAGTCTCTTTATCATATGCTGCATTGATCTAGATGAACTAGCTTGGGATAGTAGCCATGTTAAAACAAAGCTATACACACGATAAATTTCTCCAGAGTCTGCTGTATAAACATTACTTTTAGCAATGATTTCATATCTGCTACGAATCAGAACTTCTTATCAGGATGCTATTATATCTTTATAGTACCTTCAAAGCCCCTGCAGTCTTACAGTGGGTTCACACAAGAAAATTTTTTTTTCCAGGATAGGACTAATATCTACATGTGACATCACTTTAAAAAACAAACAAAAAACCAGCATTTGCAATCCAGCCAGAACTTGTTCTTCATATTGAGCACCTAGAAAAGAGGTCATAAAACACCAACTGGCCAGAACACGTTGAATTAGGAAACAGAACTTTTAACACAAAGAAACAATTTCTGTCTCAAAAAAAACAACCAAACAAAAAAAATCAGACTTCTGGAATACAGGAGGACACAGCAAGAGAAACATTAATGATTGCTTATCTTGTTGTCATGGTTTAACCCCAGCTGGCAACTAAGCCCCACACAGCCCTCACTCACTCCCCCCGGTGGGATGGGGTAGAGAATTGGCAGGGTAAAAGTGAGAAAACTCATGGGCTGAGATAAAGACACTTTAATAGGTAAAGCAAAAGCCACACATGCAAGCAAAGCAAAACAAGGAATTCATTCACTCCTTCCCATCAGCAGGCAGGTGTTCAGCCATCTCCAATTACTTGGGAAGACACAACGCCATCACTCCGAACGTCCCCCTTCCTCCTTCTTCCCCCAGCTTTACATGCTGATCACGACGTCATATGGTATAGAATATCCCTTTGGTCAGTTGGGGTCAGCTGTCCCAACTGTGTCCCCTCCCAGCTTGTTGTGCACCCCCAGCCTACTCACTGGTGGGGGTGTGAGAAGCAGAAAAGGCCTTGACTCTGTGTAAGCACTGCTCAGCAGTAACTAAAACATCCCTGTGTTATCAACACTGTTCTCAGCACAAATCCAAAAGATAGCCCCATACTAGCTTCTATAAAGAAAATTAACTCTATGCCAGACAAAACCAGCACACTTGTTCTTACTTTTCTTCACCAAATATTTAGCTAGTGGCCACTGAGGACAGAAGCCTTTGCTAGATGGATTTTTCCTGTGAGAATATGGCTGTTCTTATGATCTTAATCTTCTTTAAAGTGATTAAAAACTGTAAGCCTGAACAATTATGATTTTTATAAAACAAAGCCAGAGCTATTCAACATCCAGCAGCTCAAGAATGCCTATTTAATAATTACATCTCCTTAAACTCATCACAGGTGAATTGCTCTTACTAATTTTGCCAGGAATTTAGAGCGTATTAAGAATGCACAAGTACTGCACCACGCCTGCAACATTCACTCTGTTCTTGCCAACCTGCTACTGCACAGCAGTCTGCATCCAACACCACAAGGATACTTCAGGTGCTGTAAGTGAGGCTGTGGATGTACAATGAGTTTAAATAACCTCTGGATAACTTCACCCTTCTGGATAGTCCTCCATCATGCGTATCTGCCTTTGTCCTTTCACTTGTCTGCCATGCTCCGTCCCAATACACAATAGTTAAGAGAGAAGGATCATGACATTAATATCATACTTGCTGCATTGCATTGATAACCCTGTATGTGTGTCTCTCACTTGTTTTACTCCTTTTTTTATAGTTGGGAAATGACTGCCCTAACAGCTTAAAGCAGCTAACCTGATGCCTCTACAGCAGTTAGCATACTGCTGCCTTGCGCCAACTTGACCTAAACCCTAGTGCAGTGAGCATGAATGTAATAGCTGATGCTGCCAGTACTGCAGATGCTTCTCTCTACAAGAGCTATACTCTTCACTCACAGCCAAATGCTCCCCATTCTTTCTGATACACACAACAGCAGAGGGAAGGTGAGCAGAGGAAAAGCTGACGGTATTACATGGTATTACACCTGAAGGTTTCTGCTCCTGTTGACACATCGTGATAAGAAAAGGCTCTTTTGCTAAGAACAGTACACAAAGAAATAGGCACAGAGTCAACGCACCACACTGACAAGTCTAGAAGAGGACGCAGGCAAAATATTTCCCCATGTGGTTACAAAATACTTCCCACCACTTTATATAATATGGGTTCATATGCCATACCCATTAACATAGCCGAATTTACTGCTGTCTTGGTCTCTATTCCACTCTTCCGCTGGCACCATTCTCTGTGTTTTTTGTTATTGATTTGGCATATCCATTTATTCTTCTGCAGGCTATTGAAGTTATTTTAATACAACTCATAACGATCACACTAAAAAACTACTCAAAGGTTCAGAAGATATTTGTCTGACATTCTATTCCCATATTTTACAGCCATAGTCCTGGGTATTTTCCATAAGGTTGGGAGGGGAGCCTGCCAAATACTGAACTAGCCCATCAGGCAGCACAGAGTTATTTTTTCCATCAGCAGTTCAAAAAATACAGCAGACACACAAATATGTCATGTGATATGTTCACAGGTCACACCTGGCACAGGGAAGTATTAAGCTTGTAAAGGAAGTTCACTCCTTTTCAATAAGCACAGACTGACATATGGCAGAATAAAAGCATTTGATCCGTCAGTATTCCAAAGTGAAATTAAACAACTGGAGATTCCCCAAAGACAGACATCTGCATTTGAATTTTTTTAGAAGAATTTCATTTTCACTTTTTAAATGCGCAGATAGTTTGACTTTTCCTAGGCCAATCCAGGCTACTGGAGGAATGCAGACATAGACACACAACAGAGGTATGTCCGTGTCTTTACAAGCATTCAGAAGGATAGCAAATCTTCACTTTCCAACTAACTCTAAAAATATTTTTTTAAGACTATCAGTCCCAAATGTCTAAGAGCCATGTAATTTGCCCCCAAAATTCCAAGATACCACTAGGGAATAAGCTTGGTGGGAGGGTTACACATTTTTGAAGCATCAAGCTTTCACACACTCAAGCATCATTTTTTTCAGGAATAAGGATGAAAAACCTACTTTTAATAAAAAGAAAGCTCATAGTTTCTCATATGTACATGACACTGAGCATAGGGCATTAAAAACCCCAAATACCACAACAGTTGACAATGCTACATTTCAATATCATTTAATTAAAATACTAATCCTACAGGCTACAGGGATCAGTAAAGACAAACCAAGGATGGAGGGTGAAGGGATATGAATCAGAATGAGAAGTAACAGCATAAAAAAGGAATGCTATCTGAGTTTAAAAGGGAGTGAAAACATCCTGCAAAACAATACCCTGAGGAGACCAAAAAAAAAGAAACAAAGAGGGGGGGAGAAAAAAAAAAATCAACAATGAGAAAAAATGCAAAGGCAGGAAAATTCCCTTTTAAGGGTATTTCCAGTGAAGTTAATTAAGATAAAAGGTGATCAAGTGGTTCCACTAAAAGTCGGTAATTCAAAGTGAAGATATCAGTACTTTATTAAAAAAAAAAAATGCAGCCTCCTTGAAGAGTAGGGAAGGTGAACAGTTAAAGTGTTGACAATTACAGTTCACTTCTGGAAAACCTTTGTTTGTATGTAGTTGATCACATGACAAATAGCTTTTGGAAATACACTAAGGCAACAGTTCTCAAATGGGAAGTGTTGCTCATTACATCACCACCAATAACAGCTAAGAAGTTTTTGCATTTATCATATGCAGCAAATTTAATATAAATAGGCTTTTTCTGTTAAAGAAGGCAGAGGAGCAGAACGCAGGTTTCTCAGAGAAAATTATGCTCTGAGCTCCTCTGATACAAGTCTGATATAACTGTACTAAACTCACTGGAGCTATTTTACATTTACTTGGCTAGATGGAGTTAAGAATTTCTCTTTGTGCACTTAGCACTTACACAGGGATGAACATAAGAGAAACCAAGGCAATGTTTCATAAAAACATGCAACTCTAATTGCAAGATACCAAGCCAAGACTTTCTAAAGAAGAAACATTTGAGGATCTTTCTGCAAGTGCTTAAAAAAAAAATTACTTGTTTGTCTGCATTGATATATCAAAGCCTCTCTCTCACGTTTTCTACCAAAATTACTAACTCAGCTTTACAAAACTCCCATCACCCATAGCACTAATCTTATTTTCATGTTAAACAAAATACCCTAAGTTTTTTCATTACCTGCTCTTTTTTGTGATGAATATTAGTAAGTATTTTTGTTCTCCAAATGCTACTGTTCCTGACCATTTTTAATAGTTGCTTGACAGTTAATTTAACTTTGACAATTATATGCTAAGTTTTAGATCTGGTTTCTGATTTCACATACAAGTTCCACAGTTATAAAGCTTGCATTTTCATAAGCAGAGATGGCTGAATGCAAAGCACAGTTATACATTCAAAGTGATTTGTATGCCTTAACAACCAATATTAACTGGAGAGAACCTGCACAGAAAGCATAAGCATTTGCACATCAAAGCCCCAAATTTCAAGTTATATTTGCTTCATGCATTTTTACAGGACTGTATCCCTAATTCATATACATACAAAACTTTAAATACATGCTAAAGGATTGTATTACATGCCTGAAGACACGTACAGACATTTTCTGTGGAACTGTAGCTTCAGAACAAGACCTTGAATTCCTTAATTTCTGTTAAAAACATTTAACTATTTTTGTCTGTTAAAACTGTGTCAGTTGGGAAGAAAACTTCTCAAGCAACTCCCTACCTATGACATCTCTGAGTTCTTTTGATTCGTATCATATACTGTTTCTGAAAACTTGCTGTCTGTTTGTAGTGGTTACCCATCCTAAAATCTAAATTGGGAAGAACAAAGCTGGAGGAGGTGACTTAGATGTACACTGAACTCAGAGAGAAAGTACACTGAACAGAGCCAGTGGTGCATGCTTCAAATGCCACACAGTGATATTAATAGCTACAACATTAAGACTAAGACATCTTGGTGACCTGACAAATGGTCAAGTCACACTGCTTGTAGACAGCAATATCATTGTATTCCAAAATTAGCATTGCATATACTACTAAGTGTAAAATTGCTAAGAGTAGGGATTATCGTCACCGAGGTTCTTCAGAAAGATGTTTCTACATATAGAGTAATTTTTAAAATGTTAGTGGTGAGAGGAACAGAACTGCCATGACTATGAGCTAATGGTATTAACACGTACACACCACCATAAAAATTCCATGCAACTTCTCTTTAGCTACTGTTCGTTCTGGACATGTTAACACAATCCTTTATTTGCACAACACTATCAACTACCATAAATCATATATACTTTGCTGTTGCCAGTTTATTTAAAACTCTCATTATCTACAACTAGCAGGTTACCTATATGCTCCTAAACACAGAAATAAAAAAAAAAAAATGTTGTATGCTTTTGGGCTTCATCATGAATTCAAAACTCACCCAGACCCATTCATATGAGAAAGGTTAAGTGTCACAGTTTTTAGAGTCCACATATTAAACCAAGATGAAGGCTGTCTTGCTAACAAGAATTGCCCTAGGACAAATGCAATAGGCCTTAAAAGCCGTAAGAAGTTAAAAATATCACAGTAGTAATACAGGGAGGTTTTTAGGTTCTACATAAATATTTTGCTTCCACTTGATGCTCACAAGACAAGGACGTGAGCATCCAGACTGGGACTCTTTATGTCACTAATCACTATTCGTGTCCAACATATGGTTTCTCCCCTTGGGTTTCAACAGAACACGGATTCTTTCAATGGACTAGTAGGCACTGCTTTCTGCTACCTTCTGTCTCATTTTACTCCGGAGCAGAGTCAAATTGATTTAACTGACACCTGTTCAATTTTTTTCAGCAGCTCTACCAAGGATGAAAATGACATGTCATCAGAGCACTCATTTCATTACTGTTATATTAGCCACGTATCACTACTGCCCACCAGTCAGCATGTACTATGCATTTCCATCTCTGCCTGATCTACAAATAACAACAGAGTTCTATCTCCTAATGAAACACTAGAAACATTTTAGTGACTTGGATCTACACCTTATTTGTATAATAGCACCAGGAATAAGATTCGAAACTGGCCACTGGTAAAGGCCAAATCACACAAGATCTGCTTGAAGTCCACAGATCAACTTGGATCTGTGGCTTCTTTTTAAAGCTGTTGGCTTTCAATTTATGCTGGGCATGGTGACTGCAACTGGCAAACATCTAGCTAATATTAGGGGGAAAAAAAACAATGAATATAAGCTTGTTTTGAACAGAAAATTGGGTTACCTTCAAGAGTTACAAGATTTCACAATAATTCTATTGTGATTACATAGGACATCTAAAAACAATTCCTTATCTCCCAAAGGTATACCAGAGCCATCTTAAAGAAATTATCAGGATCAAAATTACTTGTTATGTAAGAAATAGGCATTGAAATTATTAGCAGACTTGCAGATAGTTAAAGCCACAGAGTATTTTTTAAAAAGGCTATTTGTTTTTCATCACTACTCTCACAATTTATTTTCCTGTCTAAGGATAGAGAGATATGTGTCAAAAAATTCTATCAGGATTCCTCAGTCTTCTTCAGCCATCTCAAAGAGAAACAAAACCACCTTTCCTCTCCCCCACCCCAAATCAGAGAGATGCAAAACATTAATTACAAAAATTAGTGTAAAATAGTGGATATATCAAGCCCAGAACACTGCATATATAGGAATTTTTTTTTATTATTTTGCTATCTTCACACTTTCACCAAAACCATATTCCCAATCTGCTCCATCTAATAACTACATGTACAATGCAGAAATTATACACCTGAAAGGCATTTATAAGACGACAGCTTTATGCTCATGTGTACTAAAAATTACTAGAAGTTGTAATTTTAATGTCGGCCCCCCCAAAAAAAAAGTCAGCATGCACTTTGGCATTAAGCACTATTTTTTTTTTTTGCCAAGGAGTACGATTTAATAAAATAATACATTGTTGACTCACCACAGCATGTGCTATGTCTCATCTATAGGAAATGGTTCAAAGGCATCAACTTCATGCATGGGTTGCCATAGCTGATATTTGAGTCTGGCCTGCTGCTGGTACAGGTTTCTAATACTAGCCCTAAGCACAAAAAGAGAAAGAAATATTAGGGGTTTATTTTTCAAGTCCTATAGACACTGAAAAAGTTCAGAAAACTAAGCTAACCTGGAATGTCAGTATTTGCACATCATATAACAAAGACTTAAGATTTTCCTCCAATAATACCATAACGCATCCACTTCCAGGCAGTATCTGGACCATAAATTTCCCTTCTTCTATGCAAAGAAGAAAGGCTAGAGAGAGAAAATAATGCAGAATGAAGTGTTGTTTAAATGGGAGAGAGGTGTCATGGTTATTTAAAAAAAACAAATTTAAAAAAGATAAAAATCAAGGCAGGCAGACCCTAGTGCTCAAGAGCTTGTGTTCAAGACTGTTCAAATTGCAACAGATTGCACTAAAAAAAATTATAAAACTGTTCTAAAATAATTATTTTTGTTTCTATCCTATCTTTCTCTGGTCAGATATTCAAATTTTTCTTTGGAATAAGGAAGAGCAGAAACTTTCACTATAACAAGTTGAGATTTGTACACAGTCACCTGTCACTAATACCTGGGGATTGAAACTAAATATCATGTGATATCATGGCAGCTTTAAAAACTGTGTGATATAGATACATATAGGCATAAGAAAAGGCCTGTGAATTACTGCTGTTTATCAAATTAGCATCCTCTTAAAAACAAACAACAAAACATGACAAAATATGTTCAATTGACAAAGAGCTTGCAGTTAAGAAACTTACAGACAACCTCAAGAAATGTGGTAAAAACAAATGTTGTGGTATTAAGACAGTGAATGAGAGGAGGAACAATCAAGCACGTACCACTCTGGTGTCTAACCTAACAAAATTAGGTGACTAATACTAAAGCAGAAGGTTTGGGCAACATTTTCTTACCACTGTTTCACAACATGTTTTCAAATAGCTCAGAAGAGAAGTGAACTAAAACTTTGTACTAAGAATTGAAGATTAAAAGTCCATATGAAAAAACAACTGCTTAACCAGAGAGGGCCCACTACACTTCACTGAACTGGGGCAAGAGTTGCATGTACTCAGGCTCCCTGAAATCCCACTTCAAATAGCAGTTCCTAATTTCCTGGGTTATCTGACCTCTTAGTGTAGAATCCTGGTGAAGCAGTGTCCTGGTTTCAGCTGGGTTAGAGTTACTTTT
>VYZW01054901.1:16993-46633 GCA_013401315.1 Balaeniceps rex
TCCACCAGCTCCCTCAGTACCCTTGGGTGGATCCCATCCGGCCCCATAGCCTTGTGTGTGTCTAAGTGGTGTAGCAGGTCACTAACCATTTCCCTTTGGATTATGGGGGCTTCATTCTGCTCCCTGTCCCTGTCTTCCAGCTCAGGGGGCGGGGTACCCTGAGAATGATTGGTCTTACTGTTAAAGACTGAGGCAAAGAAAGCATTAAGTACCTCAGCCTTATCCTCAGCTTTTGTCACTGCGTTTCCTTCTGCATCCACTGAGGGATGGAGATTCTCCTTAGCCCTCCTTTTGTTGCTAATGTATTTATAGAAACATTTTTTATTGTCTTTTACGGCAGTAGCCAGATTAAGTTCTAGCTGGGCTTTGGCCCTTCTAATTTTCTCCCTGCATAGCCTCACGACATCTTTGTAGTCCTCCTGAGTTGTCTGCCCCTTCTTCCAAAGGTCATAAACTCTCCTTTTTTTCCTGAGTTCCAGCCAAAATGCTCTGTTCAGCCAGGCCGGTCTTCCCTGCCGGCTTGTCTTTTGGCACATGGGGACAGCCTGCTCCTGCGCCTTTAAGGTTTCCTTCTTGAAGAACGTCCAGCCTTCCCGGACTCCTTTGCCCTTCAGAACTGCCTCCAAGGGACTCTGTCAACCAGGCTCCTACACAAGGCCAAAGTCCAACCTCCAGAAGTCCAAGGTAGCAGTTCTGCTGACCCCCCTCCTTACTTCTCCAAGAATTGAAAATTCTATCATTTCATGATTGCTGTGCCCAAGACGGCCTCCAACCATCACATCACCCACAAGTCCTTCTCTGGTCACAAACAAGTCCAGTGGGACACCTTCCCTATTTGTCTCACTCACCAACTGTGTCAGGAAGTTATCTTCTACACACTCCAGGAACGTCCTACGCTGTTTCCACTTCAGTTGGACTATTGATCCTGCCACCTTTTTGGGGGGAGAAGCCTTAAGTCCTATGTGACCATTCTCAGGCTCTTCTATGGTTTCTAACACATCAATAACCCTTCCATCTTTACTGCTGCATGGATCTCCATCTACTACCTCCATTGAGATGGCAGACCAAAGGACCTCACTAGCACACCATCCCTTAAACATTGGCGTGCCGCCCCCAGGCTTATCTCTAGCGAGCCTGGTTTTATCCCTTTCCTCCTTCAAATCTAGTTTAAAGGTCTTTCAATGAGTCCTGCTAACTCCTGCTAACTTTTGCAATGATCCTTTTCCCCCTTTGAGACAGGCGTACCCCGTCTGCCACTTGCCACTTAAAATGGCAGTCGTAACAATCTGAAGTCAGGAATGGCTGTTTAAAAACAGAAATATGGATTATACTGTCTTCATGTATTATAAGTGCCACCTGCATTGCTGATGTTCAAAGTGTCCATAAATGCCCTATGTTATCCCAAAATATGAGGTTACATGAGGTTATGAGGCTATATGACATCTCAGCCCGCGACTCTGTGTGGCTTGTTCTGCAGAGGCAGTCGTAGGCAGTTAAAGGGCTGGGTGTGCTGTGTTAGTTGGTGGGGCTGCTCGGTTGATCAGCTGCGAGACAACGTAGTGACAGAGGACCTGGACTATGTGTTCCCCTATAGATGTCCCTGGCATAAACGGAGACAAGACAGCTTCTTGAAATGCGTAATGCAGGCCAAGAGTTCGTACCTCCCCTGCCTAAACTTTCCACCCTCTGCTTGGGCATTCTGGCCTTTATCTTCCACCATACCTCCCTCATCTCCTCTGGGTTTTTTTCACTCCATAACAGTCAAATATCATTCATGCCAGTGTTTGGAAGGAAGAAATACCACCAGTATGTGCAGATGGCTCCCTACCATATACATGTCTTCCATGGATGATCCATGCAGTGTGAACGAAAAGATTTTTTTTCCCCTTAAAGCTGGGGAATTAAGTTTATACAAGTACTTAACAGAGGTGCTGGGATTACAAATGTTAGCAACCCTGGATTCTTGAGAATAAAATAAAGATCAGTTCGAGGTGGGGAAATCTCTGAGGGTGCCTTTGTTCAGGGCACACAGGTGTCTTTCTTGCTGCACTTGGTGTGACTGTGCAGCTAACGAGGGACTTGAAGCAAGAGGCTTCTCAAAGCACTGTGGGTTAGGAGTTCCTTCTTTCCATGTCATTTTCCTTGTCCTTTCTCCCTCACCAAGAGTCTCCCAAGCCAGATACGTGACTTTGTTACCAATTACTGGTGGATAACAGGGGAAATCTCACTGGCACTACATTGGATTGTTGGGAGAAATGACTGACTGACTGCACCTGCAAGAACACAGAGGTTTTCCACAAGCAGCACAATAAATTTGGTGGTATTGAAGGGCAAAAAAAGTGACTTCAGGAGACTCAATCTTTCCTTTGTTTTGCCACTTAGGAAAAGGAGATTCAGCTACACAGCTTAATGTGGTATCGGCTAGTGGAAAAGCAATGGGTAGCATATCTCCATGAGGTTTGGTACCAGAAAGTGAATGTGCATGTTGTTACTGCTATCGGTGCTTTGTAGGCCACTATATGAGCAGAAAAAGGAGTCCTGGCCAGCAGGTGAAGCTGGCCAGGCTGCTGGTGATGCTGACCCACCAAGCATGAGGGCACTTCACGGAACTGGTTGTGGAGCTGTGCAGCTCAAGGAGGGAGCTTAACAGATCACTGTTCTTCTTGTGCCTTAGCATGCTTTAAAAAAAAAAAAAGACACATAAAGTACTTTCATTGTATAACTGGAATGTGCAGCAAATAACAACACATCAGCTACAGTTGCAAATGCTTTTTGAGAGGAGAGTGGGTGGTATCTGGTATGCACCATTTCCTAAAACACGCATTTTGTATTTTAAACATTTTGATTGCATGCAAATGAAAAGGAATAAAATTGAATCTTTCAATACAAATAAGGTAGAGAACAATAAAATTTACCATTGTGTTAAGATTACTTAAAATGTTTTGTGGCTTTGTTAGCAAGCATTTAAGAACATTAGGGTTTTTTTTCGTCAGTGCTCAAAACATTAAAACCACAAACTTTTAGCATGTTACAACACCATTGAGAGCAGCACAAGTTGCTTGTGGCCCTGTACTGCACAGAGGTGTAAGTAATCTTGGTTGTTCTCCATCAGAAGGGAGACGAATGGATAAGCGTATCTTTTACCTGCCTCTTGTATGAGGAAGCTGTTAATATGGAGCTGTTTCCAAAGTGGAGAAGCTGAGAACAAGACCTTGGGTCACCTGGCTCCCTGCTGGTTCACAACAACTGAGGTACAAGTGGTACCTTATTGCTCCTCTTGATCTATCCAGCCCACAGTCTCTCAATGACCAGTTTCTGCAGAGCATGGAAATGAAGAAACTCTTCTTTTTTGTGTTTTTCTGGTGTTCCTGCAGCTTCAGCCTTGACACCTTGTTCTGTGAAGCTGCTGCAAGAGGGAATCGCTGGAACCAAGAAACAGGTGAGGAGGGCTGGTAGAGATGTGTCCTCACGAATGTAAGAAAAGTGCAACGAATGCTACTAAGCTTTCCTAAGTCTGGGAAATATTGGTTATAGCTTGGTTTATATCTCACAGTGGTGAAGGAACAGAAAAGGTAAACCTGCTTATTGCTATAGCTTGTGTTGCCTAGCAGTGTATGACAGCAGGCCCTGTGTATAATCACAGAGTGGCATGGGCATGGGATGGTTTGACTGTGGTAGGAGGAGAACATTATTTGACAAAACATGTCCTGGTGAGATGGATGACTCTGTGGCTTAACCTGGCAAGCCACAAGAAAGTAAAACATATTTTATCTCTCTTTCAAAATGCAGAAGTGACTTCCTTGAGATGGGGATGTCACCTCGAGCATGTGTGCCTGTTTGACGTAGTGAGTGTTTTAAAAAGTGTTGCAAATGCTGGGCCTGGTCAAGCAAGAACCTGAAAGCTTTGAAATGTTAGCTTTAGATAGCTTCGTCTGTCAGTTTGCTCTGCTCAGAACTACTGACAATTAAATTAACTTCTGTATTGCTGTTTTAATGCCTGTGAAGTTCCACCACAGGTTTCCAGTGGTGTTATTGATTAATTACTTCATGAACAACAAGCAAAGGACCTCTCCTTCTGATTTGGTTTCTCCCCACCCCCACCTGTGGGAGAAACACTGTTGTGAAAAGGAGAGCACTTTCAGACATCATGGAGAAGGCTAGAGCTACTTAGGAAACCGTAGAGAGTGCCATCTACCTGATCCTGCACCCTTTGACAATAGGCAGGGCCAGAGCCAAAGAGCCAGCAGCTGGGCCAGTGGAGTGAGCCTTTTGAGATAGCTAAGGATGGGAGAGTTGTCCTGCAGAAGCAGGAATTTAGTTGATGTCTAGAAAAGCTGAGTTTTACAAATTTGTTTGTAAGCAGTGGAAATTGTGACTACAGAGCTATGGGAGGCCGGAGAAAACACAGTCAACAGTAAACTACGGGAAACACTCTTTACTTGGAAGCCTTTTTCAAGCAGTAAGGAAATAGCAAAGTTTGTCAGACTTTGCTGCAGGTCATGCTGATGACAGTCAATACTGAGAGATGGGTCAGAAATTATAAAGTTGCATTGTACGGGTCAAATTGTTGAGCGTGGCATCTGAATATTCCTTCACTGTGATATTTCCTATTGTGGTTTCCACTCCAGTCTTTGTCCTGGAGTTACTTTTTGTTTGGTTGGTTTTTTTAACAGGAGTTCCCAGGGGGCAGTCAGTGGCGATGCCCTGAGTAGAAACTGTTTAGAGCCCTCTGAGATATACTCATGGTTTATCTTCCATGTGTGCTACTTTGCGTTTATGTATGCTGGATTTTACCTACTGTTGTTCTGTGTAGTCTGATGGTTTGCCAGGGCCCTCTGCAATTTCTCAGCATTTCCTTGGAAGAGGGACTATCCAGCCTGCGTAATTTTAAAATATCCCAGCATTCCTTCTAATTTCTTCTGGATGCAGGTGTTTTCAACATCTCTAAATACCTCTGCTAGGTAGTGGGTAAGAGAAGCTCAACTTCGTGTCCTCGAGTTTAGGTTGTTCCTGTTGGGTCTCTCGTCCTCCGAGACACCGTGCTGTTCTTTACAGTACAAGCTTCTACTTCTCATGTTTCTAAAACAAAGCTTAGCCATCTGACCTTAGATTCAGCATTATGCCAAAAAAACACTGCTCCAAACCCATTTTGTTTAAAGTGAAGCTGCTTATACTGCAACTATATAAAAATTACTCCAATTTTTCTCAATAGATGGGCCCCTTATGTTCAGCATCACACCTGTGTACATTTCTTTATTATTACATTTATTTATAAAAGTATTTTCAATCGAGTGTTTTCATTGTTGAAAATGTTATTTTAACAAGTTGCAGTGTCAGAAAAGTTGTTTGGTTTTGGGCTTTTTTCCAGGAAACAGCAATTTATTTAAAACAGAAAAGGTGCTTAAAACCATCTCAATTATTTTAAGATATTTTTTCTCCTTTTACTCCGTGAAAGGAAAATGGATTAATCTAGGAATTTGCATAGGAATTTCCTTCCATTTACTGCAAATCCTTGGACGTGCATTATAATCATCTTGCCATGCAACTTGTTAACGCATAAAGGTGTGTGCACTAGCAAAAAAAAGTAAGTCTTGGCTCTTACATTAATGGAGATGGCCTACAATACAAGTGGGATTTTTCAAAGCATTATTAAATCAGAAATTTTAAATCATTTATCTTTTTTTTTTTTTTTACTTAGAGGATAACCAAATTGATGTGAACCAATTTCTGAGACTATATTTGTAGCACTGTCTTGAGCTTCTATTTTGGTGTTTGGGCTTGGAGCCAGACTTTTTTAGTTAACTTGGAGTTTTTCTGGCACAATGTAAAAATGGCTCTGTTTTATTATTCCTAACATTTTGCAAAATCTCCCTTCACATTAGACTTTTCTAAATTAACCAATGCCTGTGCAGTTATTTTCTACTTCTTACAAAACCACAGCTGAAAGGAGCAATTAAAAAGCTTCACTGCCGCTTTAAACTTGGAATTTCATCTGTGTTTAACAGGAAGAAACTCTCGTTTCAAGATTGTTTGCAGCCATTTCCCCTGTCAATGTTAATCGTATTTTTGGGTGTGCGCTGACTGTAGGATCTAGCGCTTAGGGATTTACAAATGATGGGCTGTCATACAAGTGATTCCAGATGGTGGGATTTTTCCTTTGGACACCATCCTGGCTCTTCCCAAGACACAACTTGCACCAACCATCCCATGATCGCAACACGCTGCCTGTCGAGAGGCATTTGGTGTAGCTGGGCTGTATTGTGCCTCTGTAATGCTGCAACGAATTTCTCTCATCCAGGCTTTTAAGCAGAATAATAGTAAGCCTTCCCAATACCGATACAAAAAGAAACACCTGAAAAATCCCCCGAGCTGCAGATAAGAAGCCAAGGAGAGAAAGCTGAACCCATGGCATGCACCCAACTATGGCACTGGCATGGCAGACTCCCTGCAGCTTCACTGTCGCTACGGGCGAAGGGAGATGCTCGGTGCAGAGGCAGCTGAGCTGATCCTGGTGTTAGCTACCGCAGAGCTGTGGCAGCATCCCGGTGATGTAGGTCTGGCGAGTCCAACTCCCTATGCAGTGCTACACTGCTTGCTATAAACCGTGCCTCCAGCGAGACCGCAACATGAAGGAGGTGAACTGCTGCTCATCTGTCACTTTCGGACAAGGCAGATGTCCACCCCTGTAGTGTGAGCTGCAGAGCCAGGACTTTACTCACAAAGCAGTCTAAGCATATGAGAGCATTGGATCCAAGACACACCAGTCCGAACTGTGGCAATGTAAAGCTGTATGTATGTAATGCTGTCAGCTGCTGTACAGGAGGCCAAAGTATTTTGCCTGGCTACCTGTATTCCTCTTCCCCCAAAATATAAAGCTAAGTTTATATAAATACATAAAAACCACCTACGTAAATATAAAGCTAATTTCATTTTCAAGTCTTAAATGAATGTCAGTGGTCTAAGCATAAATAAATAAATAAATAAATGGCCGCACGTGTCTGTTTTATTCAAAGCCATGTTTGCAATTCAGAAATGTCTCTTGGAGCCATGAGGCTTTTCCCAGCTCTCAAGTAGAGAGGGAATCTTCTGTCGGGAAGTTGCCACCTCAGGTGCTGCACTACTAGTAGCTGTGGATGTGCTGCATCCACTAACTGCAACAGCAGCCCCTGTCTGAAATTTGGGGGGCAGCTGCTGCCTCACCAGTGCACCACAGGGCTTGTCATGTAAATTCAAGGCACCTCTTGTTGGACCAACCTAGGTAAGTGGAGTGAGGACAGAAAAACAGACAACAAACTGTTGGTAAGGCACACTGTCTTTTGATTGCTCTCCTGGTGCACATCATTCTTGTATCGCAGGAAAATTTCCCACCATCAGAAAAGTATTTGTCAGGTTTTAAAACAGGATGTCTCTTCACATGCACAGGGTGGGTATCCACTAAGCTTCAATATAAACTTTTCTTTCCTGGGCAATAAGAGTTCTTATTATCCTCCTGGGGCACTGACAGTTTTTTCATTTATTGCTTTTAGATCTCCCAGCAGACTACAGAGCAAATAACGAATGAGTACTTTGATTTTTACCAACTTTTAGTAGATGGTATGTTTTCATAACACAGAAATTATGACACAGATTGTCCTTCTGGCTGGAGAAATGAGTTCTTAGACATTGCAGAGCTTTAAGGGGAAGAATTCATTCTGAGGACAACCATGTGTCCTGGGAAAAAGATGGGAAGAGATAAACAAAATAAATAAACATTTGGAATGGAAATGGTGAGTTAGTAGCTGCCCAAAGTGGAAAGTAGAACTCAAGTGTATTTCTTCGCATGCATGTGCAGTAGTTTGATATCTTAAATCAAGAGAAAGAGCACAGAGAGTACATTCATTTTTTCCATTAACTGCCTGCATCCTCACATTCAGCTAATGTTTGTGTTTTCAGTGTAAACAGGAATACTGTAATGAGTCCTGACCAACAAATTGAAATGGCTAATTTGATATATTGTTAATTAATTTGATATATTGTTAATTCTAATCCTTTTTTTTCCCATTTAGATACTCATTCTGCTTTCAAGTTGAAAACCTACAAACATGGAGGCTCTGCTGTTTGATTTTAACCATATACACCCATCCTGCAGCTCACCAATAACCGCTAAGTCTAAGCACGACATCACAAAAACTAGGCTGAGGAGTCCTGGGTTAGAGCATTAGGGATGGATCCATCCTCCTTTGCGTTGCTCACAGGTCAGCTGAGAATTTCACCGGTGCGGGAGGATGTATGGCTAATGTGAGTCAGCAAAGCTGGCCCTACACGGCGCTTGCCTGGCCTCCTGCCAGCGTCAAGAGACGTGCCTGCTGAAAGCAAGAGGTCAGGGTTAGTGCTCCGCTGAAATATGCCTGTGGTTGGCATAAGGGTCCCTACTGCAAAGCAGCGTAATTCAGAGCAGTCCTCAGGATCAGCCTGGCAGCAGCCCATGGGCGAGGAGCTGCTTTGTCATTCTCTTTGGGATGTGCTGAACGAACCCTTAGCGAGCGATGCAAATAAGGCATATTTCCAAGTCACGTCACTGAGTTATGGTGCAGCGCTGGAAATGCGGCGCTGGTCAGTAACTCTGTGTGAGCTCCTACTCTGCCCTGTGCAAAGGGATGCGTTTTAGCGTGCCCTGGGGAGGGGTGAACTTTTGCAGCTTGCAAAGTACCTGCAACTGCGCTGGCTGAGCGTCAGGCTGATTTTTCAGCTCCTTAAACAAACCAAAAGATTAAAAGAAAAAGCACTCTCAGTCTGTTGGAGCTGACTTTTTGTTCTTCTGAAAAAAATACTTTTTTTTTTTTTTTCAGATTAACCAAAACATAATCAGAGAAACTTGGAGGCAGTTACTAGACCTAGCCCTATTTCTTACTGATAAGGAAGAGATATCATTTGAGAAGGCACCTTTCAAGGACACCATTTGCTCCTTGTCAATACAGGCCTACAATGCAGGATTATTTATTAAATCTGAAGTATGCCTCTTCTAAAATTTCTTCTGAGCTTTCTATTCTTTACACATAGTCCCTATGCTGTTTGTTTCTTTCCTCCTCTGTGGTTTATCCTTGCTTTAATTTCTAAAAATTGTTTTTATTGTGAGTCAGATTAAAAACACCCCTGTGAACTTTTTTCCCCTTGCCTGATGGCTGGGGCCTTCACCACACACCCAGTTTCCTACGAGTGTCTCCTCATGTTGTGTGCCAGAGTCTCTCTAAGCCCTGTCTCCCTATAGCAGCATCCTCCCCTTCTCTCCCTTCGTCCGAGGCTCTGCATGTCCTCCCACCTGCTTCTTCCTCACCACACCTTTGAGTGCCATGAATGTGCCTCTCATTCTTGGTCGGTCCTCACACTCGCCCCCGCTGCAGTCCCTCCCCAGGTCCCCATCCCGGCACCCCGCCGGCATCCCTGCCACCCGCCTCCGCTCTGCTCCGGAGCCCCTCTCCAAACTCGGCCCTCAAACTAGGAGACTCTTTCCCACTTCTGCTGCTGTTTTGTTTTCCTTCTCACCCACTGACACTCCTAAATCAGTAGCTTGGGACCTGGTTAAAAACAGGGCGCTGTTTTTGCAATAAATAAATAAATTGATCTTTAAGGCACTCCATGGCTCTAATCAGCAAAGAAAAGGTGGAAATACTCTTGGCCTCATAGAAATCTCAAAGGTATGGTGATACACCGTGGGAGTAAGGAAGACAGATGAAGCAAATGATGCTCAATTTTGCAGCCAATTTTTTTGTTACTTGGTACCACCATCACCCAATAATCTCCTTTTTCAGTGTGTCCCATATGCCTGTAATACTACCTAAACTGGCTTAATTTTTCCCCTTCCACTTTCCAGCCCTCAGGTCTCTGGCTCCCTGGCCCCTACGCTCAAGAAATGAAACTAGAAACTCTCTTTCGAACCCGTTGCTTTTGCTCAATCATTGTAACTTCTGCTAGGCAAGCTGTAATTCTCCTTCCTCTGAGAGCAGGCATTTTTGTTTCACATGCCTGAAAGTCAATTAGCTGTGGCCTCTCTCCCCAAGAGAAATGTGCTATGTTGCTGTTGCTCTCAAGTCTGCTCCCAAACTCTACCAGTCCCCGCAAAAATGCACGTTCAGCGTGCACAGTGTAATAAAACCACTGCCTAAGACTGGCTTGAGCAAATGCTGAACTCCAAGTAGTTCTGTGCTGTTGTAGCACAGCCCGTGCAGAGAGAAAAAAATATCTTCGAGTTAACTTGACTGACATAACTAGTCCTCCTGCCCTCATAGAGCGATGATAGTTCCTGCTTAGTTGCTACTGTATGCTCTAGCACGTAGGATTCCCAGTATGTACTGTGCCCTCATTACAGGAGCAGATTAGGCCAGAAAAAAACCCAGCCAAAACAACCACTCATCCCCTCTGCAATCTCACTTACAATCTACTGATGCGGAGCGCTGGGGCTGCACCGAGTCCCAGAGAAGCAGAGACTGCTGAACCCCTATGAAACGCTGCAGACAGCTGCTGACTGGTTTTTCCGACGTTAACTATTCCCACAGCAACCTACAGCCTTTTTCTGTGTCTTCGGCATGTCTCATGCTGTGAGTCTGTAGCCAGAAGCACATGTGCAAGCAGGTGAATGATTATCTGGAAAGATGAGGTAATGCGGTTTCACCTCTGATGTGACACCTCCTGGCCTCCATGACCATCTTGATAAGGCCGGCCCCACTCGGCCGGGCAGGTGCACACCTTTTGAAAGACAACATAGAGAAACAGATCTCAGGAATAAAACTACAGGTCTGAAAAGGTCTGAGACACAGCTTTGTGAGCAGCTTTTATTTTTTTCCTTCAGTCACAAGCCTTATCATGGGTATGACTTTGGGAACGGGATCGATGTCAAGAGAGTTAGGAGTGCAGTCAGATTTGCTACTAGGAAAAAGAAACCAGCAGCTGACTATGCTAACGGAGTATTGTAATTAACCAGGTGAAAGCTAAAACCAGATCGAAACACTCCCATATTTTGAAACCTTTGTAATCCCAAACAACGTCTAATTTTTGTAGCTTAAGCAGATACCACTGTTAGCAGATAGCCTTAGCTATCTGCCTTAGGCCAAGGTCATCTTTGAGCCAGGGGCTGATCTCATGACAGGTATCACATCACATCACATCCCACATTCCTTCCCTGTTTTCCCCAGGGCTAATAATACATGAACAAACCAATAACTACACTTTCAAAAAAATACCATAGATGCATCAGTTTGAAAATTAGTTAAGATGTGGCGCTGTTATATATAAAATGCTTTTTCTTAAAAGCTAATGTACTGCTCCTTATTTGTGGGAAAGTCACATTTACAACATTTTACTGAATAAGATTAAGTCAAAGCTGTTCTCGTAAGAACTGAAGCACTCTTTTAAAACCAATTAAGTTAACCAGTCTGTTTCAACCTGGGGGGAGCAAAGCAAATGGGAGACTGACTTGATCCAAAGCCCCCTGATTTCAGGGGGAATTTTGCTGATTTTTGGATTAGGCTCTCCTGTTAAAAGTGACATAAGTCATGGTAATGGACACAGAAGCTGTGCTATTGAATCACCTGGCAGCACAAATTTGATGATATCAGCTGTGAACACCTCTGCAGTATGCTGAATCAGAGTGCAAAATACGTTATGTATGTCAGTTTTATGCCAGCTGCAGGAGGACAAACAATACCTCAGCCAAAATAAGGTGTTATAATACTTTCTATAATACCTTACATATACCTTATGTAATAACAATTCAGACAGACAATGCAAGTCTCTAGGACAAGACATACCTCCTACCTACATTTTTTGAACCAGTATGAACCAGCAGAGTGAGTTTGTCCAGCACTTTGCAATCCGTGCCTGTTAGATATGGTACGAGACACCCTAAATCATCTTGTCAAACCACAGCCTAAGCACCTAATAAAACAAGCTATTTCATAGAAAGTTTCAATCTCACAAGCACAGTCGTGCAGCTGAAGTCTCCTCTGAAAACACACGCGTAGTCAGGGGAACCCCTCCTGTGCTCAGAATTAAGTAATTAGCTGAGATGTTGCACAAAAGGGGCATTTATCCATGATTTCCACATTTCAGTTTGGCCATAAACCTGGCAATGTTTAGCTAATACCCCAGAAATCATTCCAGGCCGGAAGGATATCTTTCCACCCTCAGCTGGAAATATTAAACAAGATGAAGTTTTCTGCGTGGTGGGATCCAAACACTGGTGATATAACATGTTTGCGCAATCTCTGCAGCAGGGTTTCTCAAGAGGTTCATCTACCAGGAGGTCCAGAGGTTCTCAGCAGTACCAGGCGTGCACCTGAAAGAATGAAAAGGGCACATCCTAGAAGAGCGTTTTCCCGTCGTTAAAATATGAAGCACTGTCCATTCCCTTACTTGGCTCTTTAACAGAAGCAGCCAAATATCAGGAAGAATGTTTACAAATGCCTCCACAAAAATCAAGGACACCTTTGCAAATCTTTTACACCAGAAATGGTCTATTTGAAAAATGATGTCCTATCTATAATAACATCACCTGCAAAGAGAATTGCAGTTCCTGGGAATATTATTGCATGCTTAAATGACACCTGAAGCAACACAGAACTCTGTCGGGCTGAGGCTGAATATTTTGGAAACTATATTTTTGGCTGTATTCAGCCCTGTTAATTAAGGGGGCTAATCAGTGTGTTATAGAAAGTTTTATTATCTTCCCAAACTCATTTGAGATCACTACAAAAGGAAATATACGGCAGTGATTTAACCACAGCAAGTCTCTCAAAAAATCAGATACTTAAATTTGCTTAAACAGAAGATGTGTCCTGAGGAAGAGAGGAGATTCGTTTTCATAAAAGGGTGGAAAAGGTAATCATCTGTCCTCAGAGAGGATGTAAGCTGTTGGCATTAAACATTTAACAAATAAAATGCAAGCTGGTAATCAGTTTAGTCCTGTGCCTTCACCCTGAAATCGCCTGTATGAACCCAACTTAGGGCAGAACATCACTTAATTCATGGCACCCAAGCTATGGCAAGGCAATGCCAAGCTGGAGTGAAGACAGAGCATGTTCATACACGTTACTACAGCCATGTTAACAGTACACAGAGCTTTGCCATAATAACCACTATACAAGAAAAAAAACAGCGCTGCAGAGGACTCCCAGAAAAGTCAGGGGAAAGCTGCGGTTATCTGTCAGGTCCTGTTTCCCTGCACGAGGAGGGGGCTTGGTGGTGGCCTCTTGCTGGGAAGGCTGGGTAGAGCCGTGGTGCCCACAGTCAGCCACGGCATCCCCAGCAGGCTGCAGAGACCGAAGTACCCTCAGCTTGCCTGTTAGGAGATGAATGGGCTTCAGCACCTCCCTGGAAGCAGCCTATTACAAATAGCAGCCTCTTTTAAACTGTAAATAGACTGTATGTTCTTTTTTTCCTTGCCCGCACTTAGATTTCACTTCAATGTAGTGGGAGATGACTGTAAAACAATCAGATAAAGCATTTGCCTTACCTCGGACTGTGTTTAGCATTGAAATGACATGTTATGTTACCGTGGAGCAAGGACTGCATTTGTTTATTCACTGAAATATAGTCAGAGTCTAACAGTATTTGTGCTCAATTCTCAGTCTTTAAATAACCATGTCTTTTCCCATCTGTTAGATTTTCTGGAACTTGATCAGTAAAAAGTCTTTCAGTCTTCATTTTTAAGGTCATGCTCTATACATAGACCATATGTTTCTTATATATTATGCTCTGTCTGTATGAGGCTCTATAGGTATAAATCAGTTTTCTTGTATCTCCTTTTCAAAAGGTACTTTAAAAATTTCTCAGGAACTTTTTTTCTAGTCCTTGGTATTCTCAGATATGTACAAGATATAAATCTATGCCACTTTCAGTAGCCAAGGCTATTCTGCTTAACAGCTTAGTATACATGATCCCAAGAAGTTTGGACATTGCACGAGTAGTCTGCTATAAACAATTGCCTTCAATAAATAAATTAAGTAGAAATATAAAAACAACAGTGTCATGTAAAGTGATTTAGTTTACACAGGAATCTAAGTGCAAAATGTCATCCTTTGGATGCCAAATACTGTATTAATATGGGATGGGAGCGAGCCACTTACTCCAACTAGCATCTCTATAATCCCAACATCCTGCCTTTCCAAAGTCAGTACTGGAAAAAACAATCTACTGGGCTGTTGGAAATGATCCGCTTCATAGATTATTCAGCCGTTCTCAGCTCTCCTCCTACGTTACTCACAATCTGAGAAGACCCCAAGACTCATCTCAGTCTCCACTGCCCACCAAGGAGATTCCCCCCAACACTAACCCTTTGGGATTTGCAGGTTTTGTCACAAACTCCCAAGGCAGCCCTTGTTTGACACTTGATGAAGGAGAATCCTGCAGCCCCCCCAGGGTCCCTGGGCACTGAGATGCTGGGCATCACAAGAGCAGACCTGGACCAGGGGTTAGGACCTCTACTCCTCTGGGGACTTGAAGGCCTCTGGTTTGTCAGCTGCCTTTAGTTATTCTTAACTGACACACACAAGGAAAATAAGCATAACACATCTTATACACTTGATATTTGGCTGCAAGATGTCTCATCTATTCCTTTTTTCTAGCTAGCTGTCAAGAAGATCATCAGCAAAGAAGATTTTCACATTTTCCCCAGACTTGGGCCCACTGTTTTTGACAAGTTTCATTCTGGCCTTGGGCTCCCCAAAGTGGCTGCTGACTGTATACTGACTGTATTTCTCCTTTCTCTCCTTAGTTAGTAAGGCATCTATTAAATATAGCTTTGTTGAAGGGGTAAACTCCTTGTGACTGACTTAATTAGGACATTAACTTGCCCTTTAATTCCTGGTGACTTCTTTTACTCTAATCAGTGAAACTGTACCTTACTCAAGCCCAGAGGAATCCAGACCAGTATGTCCTGACACTGTTCAAGCACAGGGTATCCACTAGTACCTGAACTTACGGACAGGAGAAAGCAACCTATACAGGGCCATCAGACATGTCAGGGGATACCTTGAATACCTTCAGTTCGGTTTTACAACCCCTACTACACTACGTATGGATCAAAGAAGGACTGACAAGTACTTGCCAGAGAAAACAAACGGGCCCTTCCTATTTTCACTTCACCACAGAAAATTGTTTTTGGAATAAGAAATTATGAAAACAAAAGCAGACCCAGCTCCCTAGCCAATAAAAAACCAGCGATTCTATCTGTGCCTGCATTTGCTTTCTTAAAATTGCTGCCATGTGAGGTGTGCGATGAATTGCTGAGGGTGCCAGGACACAGCCAGCACAACGGGGCAGGTGAGGGAGGTGTAGGTTTGCATGCCCATGCCTGGACTACACAGAAGTGTGAGGGACTGAATCCTACAGGCAGGCTGAGCACAAGGTGGATGTAGCAGGCAACACGAAACTTCCTCATGGCAAAGCACACAAGATCTAGCACAAAAAACCATCACCATCACCACCAAAAACCAAAACAAACAGAAAAAAAACCCAAGCAGACAAAATGAGCAAAAGACCTGTCAAGCTGTCTTCTGTGCCTGTTAGAACGGCTGTTTGTTCTGACCCCTGCGTGTCTTGAGATGCCTGTGGCTGAAAGCAGCAGAATAGCAAGATCCCCGTCACTGCACATCCCTGTCACTGTCCTGTCCCCTACAGTCTGGGCATCATCCTCATTTCTGTTCTCCTGCCCTGAAAACAAACGAGCACCCCAGAGACTCCCTGGAGAAACTGGAGAGTATTCAGGGATGATGTTCACTTCTTGACTTTGGATGTAATAAAGCAGGTGCCTTCAGTGTTGTCACACTGGTGCTCCTATGGCTTCTATTATTTTCCTTGGCTTTTGTTTAGGCCTGCCTCAAACACTGGGTCCCTTTATTCCTACAGCAGCCATGGTGATGCATTTTCAGACATGCATGCTGGGTAATATGGCTGCTCATGGCCCTTTTCATGGATGCTTCCACCCAGAATCCGTGATAGTCCAGTGCCTCTGCCCAAGCTGAAGCGGATCGAGCCATGGGAACACGATTCCAGCCCGCACAGCCTCCATCACAGCTGGCTCGGGCTTCTTGGGTGCGCTGCTCCCATGCAGCGTGAGTGATTTCGGCTGTAGTTGGAGTTGAGGTGGCTTGGCAAGAGACACAGGGAGGGAAAGAGGCCCAGGCCCACCTTGGCCTAGGTGAGGAAGATCTCACAAAGGACTGACAAAAATGTGCTGGGCCCAAAATGATGGATGAAAGTTACATCTTCCAAAATTTGGCTATCTTTAACCCAGAAGAATCACTGTGTTAGCAACATGCCGCCATTTGCAGGCCACCCTTTGGTACCCACAAATCAAACTGCTCATCTTCTGAAGCATTGCCTTCCTTTCTCCCTCTGACCTGACACATTACCTTGCCTTCCTGCACTTCTGTTGCTGAGGTCCTAGACCCACTTTAGCTAAATACGCCAGCAGCACTGTTGCAGGGACGCGCAGGCTGCTCTTTCATTTGGATGCTGTGAACTACTTATACAGTTTGAAAAAAATTAACCTGGTAACAATCCACCTGATTTTTCCCAATGAAAAAAGTTTTATAACGTTGCAGTTGGGCCTTTTTAAAACTTGTGCTATAATCTAATGGAGTAGAAAGAGAAGCTGCAATTAACCACCCTGGCCACTGAGGAGGTGCCACAGCTGTTTCATAGTTATCCAACATCTTCCCTCAAAAACATGCCTATTCATAGACAAATTTGGCTGGATCAGAGCTATCGTCACTGACTAAAAGATGTTTCTGCCCTGGCTGCACTGCGCAGGGGGTGGCTGATGATCTGCCGCAGACACTAGCCCCAGCTTCATGGAGGATTCATGCTGCAGAGTAGAAGATGCCACTGGAACTGGCTGTTTGCTGGTCAGAAGGGCATCCCCTGGGGGCTGGTGTGAAGAGCTCTGTGTTTATGGAAAAGAACCAGCAGAAAAGGTCTTGCTTTTGCTAATGATTAATTAAGCATTTCATTATTACCATCCAGCGGTTAGTAGTGCAACTCCAGGCAGTCATTTCTTGAGTACTTCTACTGTACCTTGTCAGCTCATTTATTTTTCAAACAGATAATGGCAAATTATTTTGCTGAGTTGGGCATTTAGGTATCTGCACCATTTTGAAGTCAAGTGCAAAACCCATGCCTACAGATAAAAACATGATTTAAAGTGCTGCTGCCTCATGGGTCTGATTTAATGTCAGCTTATACTGGCCCATTCACTTGCCTGCAAGTTCAAGGGGCTCTAGATCAATACAAGTTTAGTGAGTGTAGCTCACTTTTTTCTCTCGAGATCTAATCATTATTAAAAAGACAGGTAGTTACAACAGGCTTTACAAAAAAATCATTCAGTGCTTTATCTGTCTCCTTATTAGGCAAAAATCCATTTTTTCCATCTGTATTTTGTTTTGTCCTGTAGCCAAGTTTTTTATTCTTTCCCATGGTTCAAGGAGGATGCCCTGCTGCCTTTAGTCTAACTAGTCCATTAAATGCACCCATGTCAAAGCGTTCTGGTAAATCTAGATTAACCAGGGCATATGCATTTCCCATTTTCCAGCTTGTCCCTAAATTCCTCCAAATCATGCACACAGATATAATGACAAGAAGGACAGATAAGAAGCTTTCTTTTTCTAAAAGATGAATTTGTCTTAACCTTTAAGATTCAGGCACAGTTTAAGCCAGACACTGAAGTAGATACTAATATTTCAGTGTGTGTTAATACTCTTTGCTGAACAGGAACTTTAGCTTCTGCTTAATTTCCAACAAAACAGGGAATTTCAAACATGGGCTAATCATGTGTTTTGCTGAATTTTCAGCCTCCAGCAAAACAACCAAAGAACATAGGCAAGCCTACCATCTGAGAAGCTTTCCTGCTTTCTCTTTTTCGGGTGCGTTACCTCTGTTCAGTCGTTATTTGCAAATGGTAAAATAAACAAATTGCACTGTGCATTCTTTAGCTGAACCATTCTTCCCTGGGAAAGGCTGGTTAGTCCAGAGCACACTGACTAATACCAGAAGGCAGAAGAAACAAGAAAGAACAAAGATGCATTCACTTAGCACAAAATAAATATGTTGAGAAAGGAATTACTCAAGGCTTGAAAGAATATGAAAGTACATTTTTAATTCTCTATGTACCAGTGATAGCAGCCTGAGTAATACACAAGAGGAAGTAATTGCTTTAATTCAGCATAAACAGCCCCCTGAATTTTACTAATAGAACATAGTAGGAACATTTATATTATTAAATTTTTAATAATAAAGCTTATATCTAAAACTGAACAAAAGAAAAGAAAGCCAAAAAATTCCCATTAACTGGGAAATGAATTTTATTTGTACTGAAATTAATTTAAATATTAGGTTATTAGATAGGTTTGATTGGGGACAAAAATCACAGAAGTATCAGAGGAAGACAGTTGTTACTGCCAGTTCATTGAAGAGAACCCACTTAAGGCAGGGTAGACCAGGGCTACGGCAGTTTCTCTACCTCAGACATCTGAATCCACCTCTACCAAAAACTGAAGAACTACTGTGGTCACCAGCTGCTAGACTGGGCTAGAATGACAGGTTTTCCTCTTGACACTTTTCATTCTCTGTGAATAATTAAACATTGACTGGAGCAGGGGTAGGTCCAGGTCCTACCTCCTGGGGGAAGGACCCAGCCACCAGCCTGCACAGTCATTCCTCATCACTTAAGTCTTTTTTCACAGCAGTATTTATTCACAGTGAAACAATATTAAGAGAAGCCTGAAGGAAGCTCATTGTGGACCACTTTATGAACTGAACGTTGGGTGGTATTCTAAGAAACGGGAGAAAGTCTCTGGCAATGAGAGAGCGGGGAAAACAAAAGCTTTCTTTTTCCACTCCCATTTTCAGACTGGTTTGCGTAGCCTTCCCTATAACTTAACTAGGACGGACTGAGTGGCCAGAAGGGATGGGGAACATGTGCACTATATTTCTGAACTGGTTTCCAAGTTGCTCAGAGCCTGCAAGTAAAGGAAGGACTGAGAGGGTGGGGTTTCACACCGCAAAGGCATAATTCACAGAGATGGATTTGACTCCACAAATTCTTTCCCATACCATCTGCTGCTCACCACTCTTAGTCCTCGACTCATAAGTCCACCTCTGACCCCTACCTCATGCCAAATATCCTTCATTTTATAACCATAGCCAGGGCTATTGTCTGTCCACAATAATTTGTCTCAGCTTGGGAGTAGAAGAAAATGTGAGAAGACACATAACTGCCCCCGGAACTCCACCCCTTCCTACACTTATTTTTCCAAAAGTCATTAGTCAGATCCTCACTCTGAGGATAGCAAAGGCTATTCATGGTTATTTCCCATGAAGCCAGGACCGCCACTCCAAATGAAAGGACTCTTCTGCAAATACACATCATGCGGGGAACAGCATGGAGGGATTCACCGTTTCAAAGAGAATTTTCTTTCTGAGCACTCAGAAAAATGACATTCTGTTCCAAAGTAACTACATGCCAAGTTTCAAGCTAAAGTTATTTTGGGGTTATCCAAGCAAGCAAGAAAAGAAAATACACATCCCCAAAATGTTTTAGCTCCAGAAATTTATGTTCAGGGTCTAAATAACTCAGGAGATGCCTAAAAGACTTTTGTGAATGATAAAAAAAGTCACTTAAAAGCATATGGGTCAAATAAAGCATGAAAAATGTCAAACTACTGGACAAATTATAACCACATGAAAATGTAAATTTAAAACTTTAAAATCAGCCTTACCTCCACCATTATTTCTTTAATGAAAAGAATAAAAGTAGATTAAGTTAAGAAACAATTTCCTCAGTATGGATTTTGCCATGTCAGTTCATTTAGAAATAATTCAGAAGTATTCTTGTCATGTCAGATGAAAAACTGTCAAGAATGCTCCATGGAAATACATCTTCATTATAGCAGGCACTGTTATTTGTGTCTTCCGAAGGTTACCTTGGTAACTTTTTTACACTGATGTTCCACAAATTGCATAGCCCAGATCCTGTTGTACTAGAGACAGATAAACCTTTCAGGAATGCTAAATCATATTTCAATGACACTCTGTGCCTTGACTTCGGAAACTTTGCTTTGCCTGACTTGTTCAATGTACAGGTACAGAAGTAAAGGGAGGAACAGAAAGTGTTGACTGAGTGACCTTACAGAATAAAAGACCATATTTTATCTTGTTATCTCGGGTATTTATTTTTTAAAGTCTCTCCCCTTCTTTATACTTTGGAATAAGATGACCATGAAAAATAGAGCTTAGCAAAAGAATGGGCTTAAGAAAAGAATGACTTTACTGTATCAGCATATCAACTGAATGTATGCAGTATGTTTGGCAGCATGAGGACATGCCTCTCTTTGTAAAGGGTAATTTCATAGTTCAAGAGGAGAAGGTGCAATTTGCTCACCTGTACTTCACATCAACTTTTCTGACTCTTTGAACATGTGCACAGGGTCAGATTTTTGTATCAGCCACCATTTACTTTAATGAATTGCCAATTCATACTCTTACAGCTACATGAGGAAAAATCTTGACCCCGTGCATGTGCTCACCCTTCCCTTTCTGAGCCATGCAAAAACCCCTACATCCAAAGAACATTAATGGGAACCTTGCACTCCAGCCAAGTGAGTGGGAGGTGTGGGGAGCTGAAGGCTACAAGGGGAGACCAGAAGCTGTGGCACGGGCAGGGTGGAAGTTGCTTACATGGAATTTCTTTTGCCAGCAGTCTTTCCTAAGCACCACTAGAAAGCCTCAGGGAGGTGCTCTCAAGATTCGTATTTGGAAAGCTGAATGGGAATGAAAAAGAGACTTAGGTGAAAAAGCAGATGCAAATTTTGTCACTGATTTTCCATGCCAGAGAGAGAGATGAGCCCATTTCTTTATAAAACAAAATGTCATTTCATCTCTCCCCACCCCACAAAAATGGGAGGTGGGCAGGAAAAAGACCTGAGGAAAAGCAAATGGTTGCGGGGGACAAAAAAAAGATACAGTGAAAGAGGGCAAAGAGTCAAAAACATTAAAATAGGAAATGGGGGGTGGAGAAGAGCTGGATCGTGGGCGTTCCAGAGCTCATATTAAACAGGAGAACAAGAGCCATGTGTGGATCCTGAGGTCCCCTTTAAAAGTCAAGGATTTCACCTCAGTCTCTGCAGCTGCCTCAACTCGAGGACTTTTCTGCAGACCACATCAAGGGACTGCCTCCCTGCAAGCATCACTACCCAGGGAGTGGCTTTACAAAGAAGAAATAAAAACCCCACTCTTCTGTGCTGTGGGCGCTGCAGAATGGAAAAGGCTGACTTCTAAGGCAGTGCTCCCCATACCCTGGGCAACCCGCCCTGACAGCCGGGGGGATGCGTGCTGGTGCGCAGCCCAGCCATGCTCCACATGCAGAAAATGGCTGCTTCTACCCTCAGTTTGGGAGCCTGAGGTGCCCTCTGCACTGTCTGGCACAGGTTGCTTCTGCTCAGTCACAAAATGCTCACTCACCTAGCAGTGATGGGAGTTGTTCCCTCCGCACTCGAGTTGCACATGCCCTCTTACACCCTGCCTTGCTCAGCACTTCTCTGGACACCAAGGCAGCCATAGGGGCTGCATTTTCTTTTTCTTCCAAGCTCCTGACTTCAGGGCAGCAGCTTACTGCATTATTTATGATGCCGCAGTGCGAAGGCCAGGAATAAGGGAGGTTTGCATTCCAAGAGAGCCATTTTTTTCCCAAGAAAAGTATGCAAAATCCTAATACCCAGAAAGAGTGCATTTTACACCAGAGACAATTCATTTCCACGGTATGTGGTACGTATAAATGTATAAATTTCTACCCCTGTAAGAGCAATGCAAAATAATGACTGACCTCTGCAAGAAAACAGCAAAATTTTGTATATTTTCCTCATATTGATCCTATGGGTATGAGGTTGAGTATTTGTAAAGCCTCAATGAACACCCATTGAATTACTTGTGATTATGAATTTCATCCTTTTCGTTTTCCCAAATACTTCTGCAGCTTCATTGACCCCACTCCGCTAACTGTGATCAAGCTTCTCTCAGAATAAGAATGCTCAGAGTCTCCTAAGAGTCTTGGACCACTGAAGAGTAAATCTGAAAATAAAACTGCAAATACAACTGAAGGCCCAAGGATTGTTCAGCCTGCTGCCTGGGCGCCTGCAGGCTTCATGCATTGATGCCAGCACTGTTTCACACTCCATGACTGCCGCATGGTCCATTTAAATCAGAAGGGTGGGAAAGTTTTAGCTTTAGTTCCCTGCTGGCTTGAAGTATTCTTACCATTTTACAAGACAGAAACCAAGGCAATACATTGAAGTTAAATGCAATTGGGACGTCCACCTGGAGTTATTTAAGTCTTTTTTTTTTTATTATTATTTGTTACTATATGTTGTTTGTATTTCAGCCCAAGCTTCAGGTCAATTTTGCTACAGCTACAAGGTCTCAACCCATCTGCAGACCAGCCTCCTTGCTGCACACACAGCTGTGCCAGGACAGCTGACTGTGGCGGGGAAGAAAACAGCCAGCAGCAGAAACTTCTTAAGCTGCTTTGGGGAACCCTGGCCTGAGACCTTCTAAAACTAAAGACGTCTCTACTGATCACGTGCAGTATAATGGGTTTTGCCCGAAGGACTCTAAAGCTATGTCTACAGCCCTAGAAAAAACTGGGCCTGGAAATGAGCTTAAGCACTGGACTGCTAATTGCCCATTATGCTTAACTGCAAGCATATGTCCTGGAAAAGGTTTGGCTCGTGTCAACTAGCGCTGTCCCAGGCAGTGTCGAGATCAGGAGATGGTGCATGTGCAGCCCATTCCAGTGGGCAGCATGCACCAGGCAAACGCCACATCATCCTCCCTCCTTCCCCTTCCCGTGCCCAGCATCATCTTTTTTTACCACCCTCAGACTCTCCAGGGCACAGAGTACCTGTTCTCAGCTTCATACTACAAAAACATCACTCTGATAAGCTTTTTTTTTTTTCCCCAGGAAAAGAAACGGCCAACAAAAAAAACCACAAGCATACTAATGGTTGTGTCTTAGGTCCACACGGAAGGGAAGCGACTGCTTTGTAAGGTGGATGTGTCCAGGTCTTGGCACTTGGCTAGAGAGCAGTCCTTCACCTGTTTTATTTGGTGTTATAAACATCGCCCAGTTGCAAGAATCTGGTTTTACCTTCACAGGGATGGCAGAAGGCACACTTGTGACACTAAGGCCACCATCCTGCTGAAATCCTTGAGGGCCTTAGAACCAGCAAAGATTTTTTTTTTTTCCACTTGTGCAGAACAAATGTTAGCTTTGTCCCTAGAAGCAACAATTGCTTTGGCTGAAACTTCTCAGTTTGAAACAGATACCCAAGCAAGAACATCAGAAGGAATGTCCTTCATAAGTAACAATAATCTCCCCATCTGTAGCATATGGAAGCAAAGCCCTTTTTTATGCCAGAGATGTCTATAGCTTTACAGTAAATTAGGTTGGGTTTTTTTTTTGGCTTTGTTTTTATTTTTAAGATCTCACAATTTAATTATGTTGAAGCAGGAAGTACGCTTCATTTAAATGATGTCAAGATTTGTCTCTCGAGCTGTTTCATGGGAACAATCCTTACTTCTTTTTCTCTGTTTGGGCTGAAGGTTTATGAAGCCAATGTAAACAGCAGAAATGACTGTAAACACCGGGGATTAACTTTAGGAGATTTGAAAGGAACAGGGATTGCCTTAATAAAATGAAGCAAATAGTTTAGTATTTCTGTATCTCTCTACATATAGTTTAAAGATACTGGAGAAGTGTGTTCCCCTTACTAAACATTTACCATTTGAGCTTTTTGAGGATTACCTCAAAGAATCAAGGATAGCATTATGTTGGTGTTCAAGCTAATTTTTATTAACTTCAGGGAGAGGACAACTGGGCTATTACTTCATTAAATGTGCAGACACACATTGAAATTGTATTCTCTGCATTGCAATCCAGCAAGATTGTTATGCAGTAAAATATTCTCAAGGGGTTATTGTCTATTTTGCGTGAGCTGTGCTTTGATTCTAACTGCCTTCTCTGCTCACTGTAGATGTCCTCTGCTTCCTCTGAGTGTCCTGTAATATTAACGGGAAAATTTCCATGATGCTAATACTAACACTGCTGGTTATAGTTACTTGAGAAAAATGAGTGGGCAAAAAGAAGAATGTCACTCTGCCAGAAATAACGTATTCTTTTCCCCCAATCAACTCCAAAGCAAATAATTTTGTTTTCTAACAGACAAAACATACAAGAGAACCTGTGCAGGTGATGGCTGTTAAATAAAGGTTTAGGAAGAAAGTTACGCAATCTTAAGGGATTCCAATCTGGGCAACATGATGAGAGCCTCATGAAGCCAAAATACCCTCAGAATGCTTAAAAATTTCTGCTTGCGGTTTCCAGCCTGAAAGAATGAAGGAGGAATTTTAAAGGAAAACTCATTGCAGGCATAAAAAAATATTGCTTGCTTAAGTATAACTGAAGTTTCACCAGCATTTATAAGAAGCATACTAACACTGTGGATGCTGGAGTTCATACAAACACCACTTGCCTCTACTGCCCTCAACTGATGTGCCTTCCCATTCAATGTCTGTGGGCTAAGTACTGGACCAGCTAAGGTGACCCAGGTAACTGCATACCTGCCATCCTAACATCGATCCCAGGCAAAATAATGAAAACCAGGATAGATTCAAAGATTAACAACTAACACAGCTATGCATATTACATCTTGTCAAACTAACTGGGTATTTCTTTAGGATATTACAAGTTCAACAATTAAAAATATCCATATATAACAGACTTCTGCTAAATGTCTTGCCTCTTTTTGACCCAAGCAGTTAGCCAGTATTTAGGGTAATGCAGCTTGTTCACTTTAGGAGAAGCTGTTGATAGAACTGGTCTTTCTTGGAAGCAAAGCTGTTTACTTATTAAACACAAAATCTCAAACACAGCATAAGATTGCATCTTTGATCACTTCTTTAGGCATCCTTTCAGCCGGGACTTTGTTGGAGAGCCTCCCTCTAGACTTCTTTTGAGATGCGATCATATTCACAGGGCTCACTCATGTCTTATGTAGTACTCTTTTCTCCAGACAAAAAGAAAACATTGATGAAATAGGTAGCGAACCCCTGAACCAACATTTCTTGCAAATATGTGTATTTTGTTTGGTGACCTGCTCATGTTTGAGAAGCACCTTTATCGTTTCTTAGAGATCCTACATTCTACAGTTTAATGTGATTTAGACCAACCTATAATTACTACCTAATTTACTGTAACTAGAAGCAATGTGTGCCTTTGTCTCTCTACCATTGCTTCTGGAAATTCACTTTTGCGATTTGTGCTCTGGATGTACAAGACCCTTACTATATCCTTAATAGTCAACTTGAACAGCAGTACCTTGGAAACTCTTTAGTGGAAACCTGAACAAACTTGATTGTTTTTGTCTTTTATTACCGACTGATTGAAAATCAATCTGTGTGATTTTCACACCTGTGCTGGTTTGGGCTAGGATAGAGTTAATTTTCTTCATAGAGCCTAGTATGAAAACAGTTTTGATAATTCAGGGATGTTTTCATTACTGCTGAGCAGTGCTTACACAGAGTCAAGGCCTTTTCTGCTTCTCACACCGCCCCACCAGTGAGTAGGCTGGGGGTGCACAAGAAGTTGGGAGGGGACACAGCTGGGACAGCTGACCGCAACTGACCAAAGGGATATCCCACACCATATGATGTCACGCTCAGCATATAAAGCTGGGGGAAGAAGAAGGAAGGGGGGAATGTTTGGAGTGATGGTGTTTTGTCTTCCCAAGTAACTGTTACGCGTGATGGAGCCCTGCTTTCCTGGAGATGGCTGAACACCTGCCTACCGATGGGAAGTAGTGAATGAATTCCCTGTTTTGCTTTGCTTGCATGCACGGCTTTTGCTTTACCTGTTAAACTGTCTTTATCTCAACCCACGAGTTTTCTCACTTTTACCCTTCTGATTCTCTCTCCCCTCCCACCCAGGGGGGAGTGAGTGAGCAGCTGCGTGGTGCTTAGTTGATGGCTGGGGGTAAACCACGATGACACCACAAATGTATCCACATATTTATGACATATTCTAAGGTGCTGTCAGTTTTTTTGCCTGCAGGTGTGAAAAACAAGAAGTTACTGGTATAACTAGATTCCTAGTAACAGCAGACATGGGGGCAAAATTAAGGTTACCTACACTGTGGTAGCGAAAGCTCTGCACAGAGCAGGTTGCGGGCAGGCATTGGCCCGTTTGCTTAGCAGCAACCCAAAGGATGCCAGGTAACTTCCCAAACGCACACCACAGCTCACGCTGGCCGCTGCTGCCCTCCGCCCCCAGCGAGGGCCCACCGCCCGCCAGGCCGCGCCGCGGCCTGCCCAGAGCCCCGGCTTCCCGCTGGCTCTCCCCCCGGGCACCGCCGGCTGCCGCGGGCACCCCTCCTCCCCGGCCAGCCTAAGGCTCGGTCTTCCCCAAACCGCTGCGCAGAAAGGGACGAGGTAGGATACCGCCCCGAATACTCCTCTTTGCGAGAACCTGCCACCTCCTCCCCGCGGGGCGAGGGAGCGACCCGGCCCGGGCTTCCCCGCGGCTCCCCTCCGCCAGACTACAGCTCCCAGCATGCCTTGCGGCCCCGTCGGGGGCGCGGCAGCCCCATGCCGCCTCCATCTTGTGCGGTGCAGGCGCGGGCGGGCGCCCACTCCTTTTCCCCTCAACAAACGCCGATTGTTGCGTTTTTTAAAGAAAAACTGCGTGACCGCGGGGCTGTCTGCAATGTGTTCTTTGAGCCTGCAGTAACGCAGGCCGTTGAAATGCATCCTCGGGAAACCCTTAGCCCTCATGATCTGGTGGGGTGCGCTTTGGCAGAGGGAGCTTGACAGTGGGCCGGGGTCTCCTCTCCCGGGCCACGCTGTCTGTCTGAGGGTCGCCTGTCCAGGGCTGCTCCGTGTCCCGGAGGAGCTGTAAAACTGCCTTTCTTTCCTGGAAGTGATGCAGTGTCCTGGGAATCTCTTCCAAAATATGCGGCGGGTCAGCTCATCCCCTGGCTCAGCAACGCTGACAAGCCCTGCTCCACTGGACGCTCCCAGCCCTCACCCCTATCCCCATTCCTCAGGATTTGGGACGTTGAGCCCAAAGATGCTGCACCTGACAGAGCCCTGCTGCCTTTGATTTGTTTTTGTAACAGACTTGCTGGATACAAGTGAGGATTTATATTTCAAACTTTGCTAAACCTGATATATCTCTTCATGTGCTATACATGGCAGGTACAACTCATCTCAGGCGTTGCACAGGCAGTATGTGCATGCACGCACATAAGCATCATTTTCCAAGTGGACATTGCTTTTTTTTTTGGTTTTGCATAGCCATTTGGCAGTCCTCACTGTGGAGAACTCGGTATGTTTGGAAAACCTGCGTTCTGCATTTAATCTCCTGGTAGACCTAGGCATTGCCTGGGTAGCACTATCACAGGGCCAGTTTTTCATAAAACGTGCCTGCCTTTCTGCACTCGGGGCTCCCTCTGGGTGGATCTTAGTTAAGCACAGCCCACATCTAAGTTTTTAAAAATCCCACTAGAGCAGGAGCCTTGGTGGGAGATCTGGCAAGGCCAGGGATCTGCTGGCAAGGATCATCTACAGCAAGGTGGCTCAGGGAGATAAGGGCAGACGCACATGTGCATGTATCTGAGTGTGGGAGCAGGGAAAGGGGAGGCAGGGCAACAAGTGGACCTCAAACGCCATGGCAGAGTGCTGTATGTATGTGTTTGGAAACCTAAGTGAGAAGAAATTTGCATTGAAAGGCTTGAGGAGTAGCTGGGGGGGAGCCATGATGAAAAGTAGGCTGAGGTGAACTAGGAGGGGCTGAGACAAGCCGAACGAGAAGCAGTCTGCAAGGGGAGATGAGTCGATAGGAAGGGAAAGGGGGAATCTACGTAAGGGGGAAATACATAAGGCTGTTTGTGCAGAAATGGTAGGAGGCTCCTCTTGCGTGAGTACTCTTAACATCAGGTTGGTGTTAAGCACAAGTTTGTTGTTCTCCTTCCCCTTCCTTTTTTTTTCCCCCCATATTTTAAAGCGTGGTAGTCCCTTGAAAACAGCTTTGTTCTGTGAGTGTCCAGCACCATTTCCCTTTTCTTTAAAAAAAGGGAACTTCAGTAACACTTTCTGCAATTGACATTGCATCAATACATTTTTGGACTCTGTTTCGTAGCCGAAGCAGCAGTGAGCCCTGAACAATTTCAGGAACACTTCCTTAATTTTCTCACACTCTTCGTCTTCAATCAGTTGGCTTCTCTCACTCCGCCCTGTCTTAGCAGTAAGTTCGCAGGTTTTTCCCACCACCCCCACTAAAAAAAAAAATGTAAGTTTTGAATCAAAAGAAATCGAGTACTCAGTCCATCCTATCCCAGGGAGCAGTCATCCTCTCAGAATCTTGTTTTCTGGGCATCCCCTATCACCTTTTCCCTTTAGAAACCTTCTGTTAATAAACTAGCAGCTCCCTGTTCTTTCCTATGGCATTCTTGCCATTTTCCAGCTTTGCTATCAGCCTCAGAGACTGGAAGAAAGGAGGATTTAAAATTCTCTTCCCATTAGCACCAGACTAGTGTACGCTCAGTTGCACAGTTGCCTTTCTCTGTTTAGAGCCATCCACCTCCTGAACAGCTTTTACAGAAAAGCAACTTCAGAAATGCTAAATAATCACAACTTAACTGGTCCTTCTACAAGGCTGGGTAAGCACAGGCCTCCTATCGTGGACTCGTGTAAATCAGAAATGCAGAACTGGCATCAAAACTGTAATGGCCTGAGGGAGCATCTGATGACATTGTGTGGGAAATTGCAGCATTCCCCTCACAGAACCCCAGTCCCTGCCAAGCATCAGTCAGCATAAAGTACACGGGCAAGAAAAATGTGAATTAATTTTGATTATTTCCGCTATTTGCATCCTGTTTGAGACTCAAAGAATTTGAAATTGAACACTGGAAAGATAAATCAAACTCTAGGTAACTGAGTTTCTAGTCCGACACCCTGTTTATTTCTAAGTTTATTTTCTTGCAGGAAGGCTGAAAGACCAATAGAGAGGAAAACCAACCTTGGGGGGTTTACAATGTATAGCCATCTTGGGAGTACAGGGCGGTTCTTTGCTTAGCAGAGAACACAAGAAACAGGGTAACGAATGGGAGCTGTCTGGTGATGTTGAGGGGAAGCAGCAACGGAGAGGAGGGCTGCTGCTCTTCTCGGCGTGCACTTACGCTCTCCAGCACGCCGCTCCGCAGGCGGGCACACGCTGAGGGGGCGGCGGGGTACCACCAGCATGGGCAAGCAGAGCCGGGTTCTCGCCTCCCCCAGCCCAGGCTCCCCCAGCCCAGGCTCCTCTAGCCCAGGCCAGGCGGCCGCCCTGCCGCCCGGAAGGACGCGTCCCCTCGCCACCGCCCCTCCCGCAGCCCGTTCCCAGCCACCCGTGCCACGCACCCCGCGTGACCGGCGGCGGGGCGGGCACAGGAGGGCAGCCCGGCCCGCAGCGGCCGCGTCCGGCCGCCGCTCACCCGCGGAGGGCAGTGGAAGGCGGGCGCGGCATCCCCACTCTCGCCTTCCTGCCCACCCGCCTCCGCCTGACGAGCCGGGGGCCGCGAGGGG